>CAOLHI010001319.1:600000-792411 GCA_948474755.1 Ctenosaura bakeri
ATCCAATTGTTTTTTCAAATCATCTCGTCCTTAAACTTTTTCTGAGAGGGATTAGACTGTAATTCCATTTCTTTTATTAATGGCCTCATTAATCTGTTGTATCTTCTCATTTCTTTTTTTCTTCAATAAAACATCTTGTTGAATAAAGGCACCTCTTATGACAGCCTTACTGGTGTCCCATACCGTCTGTAAGAGCCCCCCCCAGCATTCTCCAAGAAGAATTTGGGTTTCCTTTATTTTTACCACAGTCTTCTCATCTCTCAGAAAAAATCATTAGTCGCCATCTTATTTAGTTTTCCCCTTTTTTTTAAAATTTCCCTAACAATGGGATTATGATCAGAAAAAGTACTGGGCTGGATTTCCATCATTCCTTTTGTACACAAGGATTTTAAAAAAAAAGAAATATTATACGTGAGAAAGACAAATGGGGTTTGAATAAAAAGTAAACCCTTGTGATTTTCCATAAAGAAATCTCCATAAATAATTATTTCTGTTTCCTTTTAAAAATTGATCAAATACTACCGGCAGTTTACCTTTGGGTTTTTTGTTTTCCTGTCGATTTTCTGTCTAACAATGGACAGAGCACCCCATTCCAACTCCCATCAAAATCATTTGATCTATTCTCATCCATAATTTGGGTTGCAACTCCCTTTAAAAAATTTTCCCTTTTTCCCTTATGGGGCCCATATACCCCCACCAAAATAATTTTTGGGCTTGCCACTCTATTTCAACAGCGACATAAGTCCCTGGGATCCCCCAAAGATCCTTTGATAATTTTTTTATTGATGTAAAAAAATTTTCCCCCTTTTTTCTCTTCCGGTAGCGAAGCATATTCCTTCCCAAATTTTCTGTTTCTTAACAAATGCTCTTTACTTCGCCTTATTCTGACTTCTTGCAGGCAAATCACATCATTTCTGTTTACCCAAGTAATGAAAGATTTTACGTCTTTTTTTCCCCTGACATATCCCTTTTATATTCCAAGACCAAATCTTCAAATTCATCATTGTTATATTTATGCACTTGAGTCGTTCTTATCTGTAGGGACTGAAGTCAACTTAAGCTTCATTTGTTGTTCAGGGTCCTCATCTAGATTTCTCTTTTCCAGCTCATTTTGCTTCTGTCCAGCTGAGTTTTCTTGCAAAAGGGCCAAGTCCTCTTTTTCAGCTTCCTCAGCTTCCGAAGATAAGGACCTTCAGCACCTTGCTCTCTATCTTCTATCTCCTGTTCTTTTTCTGAGAGATTTCTTCCATATTTCACCAAAAAAACTTTAGCTTCTTGTACTGAGGATATTACAAAAATTTTTTTCCTATACGGAACGTCACCCCTTAGTCTGGCCCATCTGTATTGGGTTCCAATTCTACAAGCTTTTAAGTTAGAAAATTATACTCTCGCCTCTTCAGAAGGATCCTTGCGGTATATCTTTAAAATTTGAATTTTTGACCTCATCTCCAACCTTTTCTATTATTTGCTTGAAGTATCTGATCCCTTATTGATTTTCTAACACAAGAGATCAGCACATCTCTGGAGTTTTCTCTTCTATTTCTTTAAAAGGGCCAATCCTAAAAAACTTGTCAATTTCAAAATCCAACATTTGAGAATCAAATTAAAAAACTTGCCAACTAGGAATTAAGATCTGTCAAATTCTTTTAAATCTTTTCCTTCAAACCTCGAATCTTCAAAGAATTTTCTCTTATTTTAAGTTCAGAAAGCTTTGCATCCATATCTTTTTCATGCTCCCAAGTTAGTGATAGACATTTTTCCTGAATTAATTTCAACTCCTCCTCCATCTTATCTACTCGACCCAAAGTACCTTTCACTTCTTCAGACAAGATGTTAATTGTTTCTTTTTTATCCTTAAAATTCCCCCTTGAAGTCTGATTTTATTTTACTACGCGGATCTTTATGTCTTTTCTCCATTCTGACTTCAATTCTAACTGTTCTTTTCTCATCTGAGTTGTTCTGCTCTCATTGATCTTAATTCTTCTAATATTTGGTTTTGTTCTGTCTGTTTGGGTGTTGCAATACCCTTAGAATCGATTGTTTAGCATCAATTGACATTCTTCTTGGTTGCTTTGCCATTTTGACTTTAGATCTTTTATCCATTCAATAACATAAAGGGCTGGCTTTTATCCTTACTCAGAGTTTTCTAGTTCAATCCCCAAAAAAAAAAACTGTTTTTCAACAACCCAAAGCCAGTAAAAACACAGTCAAATCATACACTAACACTATTTATATAGTCTTAAGCAAAGCTGATTCAATCTTTCAGTGTTACTTCCAGTCTATATAGGTCTATAAGTGTACACTCCCATGAACATACATACATACACAAACATAAATCCCATATAGATACTTAGTTCTTTAAAAACAGGTTAAATCTCCAAGGGTTAAACTGTTTTCTTCTCACTTAAACCCTCTCTTTTAGATCAGGCTATTTCAAATAAAGATCAAATTATTTAACCTGCTTGCCATTACATAGTTTTACTAAGTTTAGATCACAAGTCCTAAAGTCAGCCTTTAAATTCTTTCCTTCCCCTCCGAAATCGGTGTTGCCACCTAACCTCCCCCCGCGCACCGACCTGTGGCCAGCCAAGCCCCGCGCACCGATCTGTACGCCGAGTTTACCCTCGTTAAAACACTCACTGCTTACTAGCCAAACCTTTTCTGCGCACAATCGAAAGCGCCAAACCGATCCACCCCACGCACCGGTCTGGGCGCCGAGACCAAGGACACCTCCAAGCCGCAGACGTGAATCATCGATCTTCCGCCACGTCAGTGCCTCCCATACATCGATCTGTATGCCAAACCAGACTCCAGGCGTCAGACCGGTGCACCAAGCCAAGCTCCGCGCACTATCCGCGCGCCGAGTTTACACACCGATCTGCGTGCTGCAACAAACCCTCTCCACAGTTCCACCGATTTCTTTCTGTACAGATCTGGCCCCTCCACCCCCGCGCACCGACCTGTGCGCCAAAAAATCACAATAAAGCCTCCGAACAAAAAGGCTGGGAAACCTCTTTGATATTTAAAGACTTCTCTCTCAATTTACCCCCAAATATCTCAGTTAATCTCACCCCAAAAAAGGAAAAAAAAAAAGAGGGGAGGTGTGGGTATGTCTGCTTATTTTCTTTACTACAATTCAAACAGTTCAAACTCCACCTCTCCTTAATCACCCGTCGCCATCTTTCAAGTAATGCCGAAGAAGAAGAAGGGGGGGAAATTTTTTGTTTTTGTTTTTTTCCCGCAAGGCAGAAAGTTTTTTCCTTTGCCGATCAAGAATCAAAATAATAAAAAAAAAAAATCGAAAGATTATTCCTTCTCTTAAAAAAATCCAAATTTTAAAAAAATGAAACAAAAAGCAAAGAACAAAAAAAAAAAGTTTTCTCTCTTAAAAAAAAGTTTCAAACTTACAGGAATTCCCAAAATCCTGGAGTCTCAAAATGCTGCCACCACTTTCAAATAGAAAGACACAAAAAAAAAAAAAAAAATGGGTAAAAAATATATTAAACCCCTATTTCAGATCTAAAGGCACCTTTCCTGCCCCAAGGGGATCTCCCTTCACCAGGATATAAGTGGTTTTAAAACTCCGCGACCAAGATGGGCTGTACAAATGTACAGCTACCTTCCACGACGATGGCTGCCATCCAACCTCCTCTCTCTCGGACAAGATGAAATGCTGACTCCTTCACACTTGAACGAGAAAGGAAACTGGTCTCCGCGGCCCCATTTGAGTTCTCCTCTTTCCAGAGAACTTTTTGGAGGAAACAGCTCCAACTCTGATCCCCTTCAATCGTGGAACGCGATGAATTCTCCCCGGCGCCCGAGGGAATCACCTACTCTTCGCCATTGCGGAACCGGAAGTCCCTTCTGTCGGGAGTGCTTTGAGGGTGTTCCTGCATGGCAGGAGGTTGGACTGGATGGCCCCTGTGGTCCCTTCCAACTCTACCTTTCTATGATTCTATGATTCCAAAAGTAGCCCTGCTTGCTACTTTGATCTTATTTGGCCATTTGCCTGGGAGCTGGCCTCCCTTTCACCCTTCCCGAACAGAATCTTGAAACCACTGAAATTCCCACACAGACCTCTTTTCTCAACCACAGCTGAATAGTTCCTGTTTTGTGTGCAGATCCCTACACACCAAGGCCATTTCTGCATTCGACTGTTATAGTGCTATTATTCCACTTTCAACATCCTATGGAACCCTGGGGTTTCCAGTTTACGGAGGGGCCTCTGAGGATTGCATAGGATATTGAAAGCGGAATAATAGCACTATAACCGTCTAGTGCGGAAATGGCCTTAGAAATATCAGTGAAAACAGTCTTTGAAAATGCTTTGGAGATGGTGCAATGCACTGGAAGTCCTGTCTGAATTTCCCAGTCCAGCATAAGAGCTCTTGTGTTGGATAATATTTCCAAAAACATCTGTTAACATTCATCATGTTTTTTTCAGCCCCCCCCGTGCCTTCATACTATACAATCATGGCCCCATACTCTGCTTTAGCCACCATTCTGGGATTTGTAGTTTGGTCAGAGGCAGTGAGTTCACTGGCTGAAGATCCCAATTGTTCCTCCCTGGGTTGCCAATTCTGCAGGATGTTGACACGGCAGTCAAAGCGGAATAATAGCTCTGTAACAACATAGTGTGATGGGGCCATGAGAGAGAAACACCGAAGAAATGCATTGCGTTACTCCTGCTGGAAGAAGAGGAGGGGTGGAACAGGTGGGCAGGAAGCAAAGAAGTGAGGTTTTGCCTCCTTGTCTTCACTGACAAGCCCCAGTTTGGAATGGAGAGGGTCATTTCCAAATGGTATTTTCTTTCTTTCTTTCTTTCTTTCTTTCTTTCTTTCTTTCTTTCTTTCTTTCTTTCAATGACTTGGATGAAGGAATAGAGGGCATGCTCATCAAATTTGCAGATGATACCAAATTGGGAGGGGTTGCTAATACCCCAGAGGACAGGATCAAAATTCAAAATGTCCTGGATAGATTGGAGAGCTGGGCCAGGGCGAACAAAATGAAATTCAACAGAGAGAAGTGTAAGGTCCTACACTTAGGTAGAAAAAATGGAATACAGAAATATAGGATGGGGGACACGTGGCTGGATAGCAGTACGTGTGAAAGGGATCTAGGAGTCTTCATAGACCACAAGCTGAACATGAGTCAGCAGTGTGATGCGGCAGCCAAGAAAGCCAATGCAATTCTCGGCTGCATCAATAGGAGTATGGTGTCTAGCTCGAGGGAGGTACCGGTACCGCTCTACTCTGCTTTGGTTAGACCTCATCTTGAATACTGTGTCCAGTTCTGGGCACCCCAATTCAAGAAGGATATTGACAAGCTGGAGCATGTCCAGAGGAGGGCGACCAAAATGGTGAGAGGCCTGGAAGCCATGAAGCCCTATGAGGATAGACTTAGAGAGCTGGGTATGTTTAGTCTGCAGAAGAGAAGGTTAAGAGGGGACATGATAGCCATGTTTAAATATTTGAAGGGATGCCATGTGGAGGAAGGAGAGGGCTTGTTTTCTGCTGCTCCAGAGACCAGGACAAGGAGCAATGGATTCAAGCTGCAGGAAAGGAGATTCCACCTGAACCTCAGGAAGAACTTCCTGACGGTCAGAGCTCGAATCCATGCTTCTGGAGTTCTCCAAGAGCAGCAGTTCACAAGGACTAGTTTTATCAAAAAGGTGCTAGAGGTCTGTCGAACACTAATAGTAAATTGAACCCTCCTCCTGTGTCTGCTACTACATTTTTGGTGGCATTGCATCCCAGGGGTAGGTTCTGGGTGCTCAGATTTGACCCCTGGACCCACCAAATTTGCCCCTTCCTGCTTTTGTTGATTGCTTCCATTGTAATATTTCTCTTCCTGTTAACATTTTAACTGCAGGAGAAAGGGAGGACGGTGCTTGGCCTTGCTGGATACTTGAGGGATGCAAAACCCAGAGACCTCCAGGGCTTGATTCTGTGCCACCATCCCTGACCATAGGCCATGTTGGCTAGGGCTCGTGGGTGGCACATGATGATCTGGAGAGCCACAGGACAGCTTAAGAAAGTTACTTATATACTGTAACTCCCAGAATCCCCCCCCCAACTAGCTGGCTGGGGAATCCTGAGATGTAGCTGGAGAAAATTATTTTTCGAAGTTCTGGTGACAGGTTTTCCAAACCATCCTACAAAGCAATGGGCAGAGCTTGTCTTCAACTTTCAGTGTTCTTCATATCATCTACCTTGGCTCAGACCTAGACTCATTCTTCATATCATCTACCTTGGCTTAGACTGTTATAATACTATGATTCCACTTGCAACATCCGATGGAATCCTGGGGTTCGCAGTTTTGGGAGGGGCCAGCTGTCCCCTCCCAAAACTGCAAATCCCCGGGTTCCATCGGATGTTGCAAGTGGAATAATAGCGCTATAACAGTCCAGCGCAGAAATGGCCTTAGAGGAGTGGTAGTCCAACAATATTTGGAGAGCCAAACTTCATCCAGCCCTGTCATAAATTTTTCGGCATATTGCCTTAATCCTCTTAATCTCAGTGGATCTCCAAATGTCTAACTGCAGCATCTCAAGATTGGTTCCCATTTTACCATATCTCCATTTCATTTCTTTTTCTCCTTGTTGCCTCTCTAGACTACCTCAAGCAGTTTTAAACTGCAGCTCCTTTAAGTCTCACCAGGGTAGCCAATGGACAGGGATTATGAGGTCTGCAGTCCAAAATTTCTGGAGGTAGAAGACAAATACTGAAGGGCATATAATAGAATCCACAGGAAAAAAAGAAGAGACAGATTTCCTAGTGCTCTTTAAATGGTCTTTACTTATTTGAAATAACGCCTTCTACGAAGCACGTGAAGGCTTGTCTTGCCTCCCTCCTTTTTTTCCCTGTGCAACACATTTGGTGTGCAACACATTGCACTGGAATGTAAACTCCTTGGGGCAGACCCCTCCTGTTATACTTGAGAGTATACCAGCTACTAATGGTGACACGCACACAAAAAAAACCAAATTCTGGTCCCACAGGACTGGAATGGAACCGTGAACCCATTTCAGAAGAAGTGGAACTGCTGGGGGAGACAACTTTCAGAATGGTAGGAGGTTTCCCAGTTCTTTGGGGAGTCCTGGGAGCTGTAGTATAAAAAAAATACCTAGTTCTAGGAAAGAACAGTCTGTGAGAGAGGATGAGGTGGTGGCAGCAGTACCACTAACATGGGGCCTTGCCACACTACACAGTTGTAGTGCTATCATTCCACTTTCAACATCCTTTGGAATTCTGGGGTTTGTAGTTTACTGAGGCCCAAGAACTCTCTGGCTGAGAAGTCTAAATGGCTCTCCCTAAACTGCAAACCCCAGGAGTCCATAGGAGGTTGAACGTGAAATAATAGCACTATAACAGTGTAGTGCGGAAGGCCCTTAGTCTTACACGACCAGAGTGTGCATTTTGGTCCAAAGGTGAAATAAAGTAAACACACTGACAAAATGGCTCCAGGTAGATTTTCTTTATTTTGTCCCCTTCCAATAACGTCATACAGAAAGCATACACAGTATGCACACTACACAATGATCCTAGCAGCAGGAAATAAACAATATAAACCACTCACCATGAGCAGCCACATTCCTCTTAAACAGAGGCAACACTCATTATTTCAATGAAACAGAACACCAGGAAGAGGTAATTACCCTTACGCTCACAAATGTACAACATCAAATCACTAGAATCCCTCACTGGATAATCCTTTTTTTCTTTAATATAAAGCAAAAGGGTATCATTTTCCAAAGAAATGGTACTGGGTGGGGCGGGTGCAGGACAGGGAATCAGGGAATTATTATTTCAGTGAAACAACACCAAGAAGAGCTACTCTTTCTTACTCTTAAAAATGTACAACATCGAAACATTGGAATCCTTCACTTCACAATCCTTTTTCTTTAATATAAAGCAAGATGGCATTGTTGTCCAAAGATATTGGCATGGGAGGTGGCTGGGAATATATCACTTTCAACATTCTGTGGAATCCTTTGAGGTCCCTTCCTAAACCGCAAACCCCAGGATGTTGAAAGTGGAATAATAGCACTATAACAGACTAGTGCAGAAATGGCCTTAGTAGATGCAGAAGCAGATGAAGAAGCTCTTGATAAGCCCAGTGGCAAATGACATTTTACTATAGGAGCCTCTACCATAGTCCTGTGGAAACTATGGCCTTCCAGAGGTGATGTTTGCATTTGGTTTTGGTTTTTTTGGACTCAACTTGCATCAGCCTGCACTGGTCTGGCCAATGTTGAGGCATGATGGAAGTTGCAACTCAACAATATCTGCAACTCAACAATATCTGGAGTGGCCAAGTCTCCCCACTTCTCCTTTACTAGCCTCAAGATTTGAAAAACCTTATTACACCGACAACATTTGCCGTTAAACATACATCATCTTCATTATGAAGGTACGCGTCCCTTCCGCAATTGGACCAAGGCGGTGTGTTGCTTTTGCCCAATTGAAGCACAGCCCAAATACCACTCATTAGACCTCCGAAACAGCCCCTTCCCCACCCCGATAAATAATAAAGAAGGGAAAATGTTCCCTACGAAGAAGAGGACCAGGGCTCTACGACTGGAGTCCAGCCCTCCCTCTGGAATCAAAGTCCTTTTTGTCTTTTCTCAGCGGTCTACCAGGGCCTCCAGAGGGAGTGGATGTTCTTGGATGATGTGTGCTTCAGTGTGGCAGGTTTGTTCACAGCTTCGGGTGTGGACAGCTGGTTCCGTTGGAAGTGGCTCACCAGCTTGGCCTGAGTCTCAGTGTGGACTTTGTGAAGGGACATGAACTGGAAGGCTTCGTGCAGGCATCTGGAATACCCTTGCTTGAAGTCAACCTGTGTGTCTTTAGGAGCAGGTCCTACCACTAGAGAAGAGAAAGAGAGAGAGAACAATTTACACAATGTTTTGTAACACCTTTCAGTCACTTTAGTAACAAATCAGTCACTCTAGTAAGAAATCAGGTAATGAGTACCACCAAGTCTGTGGCCAAAATACAACCATTCAGAAAAAAGAGATATGCTTGCAGAAATTATGAATACTAAATAAAAATCAACTCAAAAAGTATTCATTGAGGACTATGTATGTTCGGTAGCTACAGTTGATTGGTTGTCAGAAAAACAAAAAAGCAAGGATGGCTGAAGAATGGAATGGCCTTTTCCAGGTAGAGGATTCAATGCAACATTTCGTTGCCTGTCTTGAAGCAGGCCCTTAGGCTTCTGAGCTCTGCCCATCAGGTTTTACCCACCTTTTGCCTGCAGCTGGCTTTGCTGTTTCAGATAGTCCACTGTCATTTCGAGGATGTCTGCTTTCTCCAGCTTGGAGTTCGGCTGATGCCGCTGAAACTCCTTCTCCAGCAGAACCTTCAGCTGTTCGATGCTGCTGTTGATGCGGTCGCGGCGCATTTTCTCCACCACTGGCTTTCGAAGCTGCAAAAATAAAAGGGGGAAACTCCCTTAGCAAACATTCAAATAGACCATTTCAGGGCAAAATTCAGATTGGCATTACTATTAAGTAGCTGTCATGACTGGCTCCAAGGAATTTTAAGCTCCGTGAAAGCACTGAGAATTTTCCATCAGTGATAAGCTTAAAGGTTATTTTTCCTAGCTGCAACCCACAGTTCTACAATCCCTCAAATTTGTTGGATGCGTCTAATCAGAGCTTGAAATCATTTCCACAACAATTCTCAGAGTCTTCCAGCCAGCATGGCCATGTGAGTTGAGAGATGATGTGAGTTATAGTCCAAAAAGGAACTGTTCTGGGTTCTCTGCTTTCTAAGCCCCCTCATACAGAAACCAAAGAATCTACAGTACCACCCATAATGTTACTTACTTTGTTTTTCTCTTTCTGGGTGAGGAGGCTATTTTGATCCATGAAAACGATGCCGGAGGGAGCCATTCCTTCTGAGTCTACAAAGCGAGATGTCGCCTTAGAAGTGGGGTGCTGAGCAAGCGTGCCGTGGAGCTAAGCTGCTCCTGCCCTCCATTTATACAACTCCGGCTCCCTGAGACACTGTGGGTCTCAGCTTCGCTGGAGTTTCCCACACTCCGGAGCCAATCAGAAGGAGTCAGCGGACACAATAGAAGAAGCGGCTCTTCTTGCATGCTCCATTGACATTGAATAGCCTCGGGGATAATGACCCTCTTAAAAAAAATGAGCAGGTGGAGAGTCTGTGCTACGTGAAAGATTGAAATCGGGGATTACACACACACAAGGAGCTGGGAACGGGCTGGCCCTCCACTCGCTGAGGCCACAGAAGAGATCAATCACATTCCAAGCCATCACAAGGTGCACTTCACAGCCATTGGGGTGGGGAGGGGGCACGTCAAAGACGGCAAAAAAAGAGCCTTCCCCTGACTAGAGGGGACACATGTCCAAATGCACGCATCCATAGTCCCTACCTCTGGGGCAATGCGCTTGCTCTCAGTGAAGTAGTAGGGCCAAGATACATAAATTAATAAAAACCATCCCCATCATTATCATCCTGCAGTTTACAAAAGGCACCTTGCAAAAATTAAGACAGATGCAGCCACGAGATAGATCAGTAACCCTGAAGAACGCCAAATGACCCCCCCCTCATCTTTCTCTTTGCCTTATCCCTACCGTAAACCCTAGCAAGCTTCCAGTCTAAAAGCATATCAAAACTCTCAGGGTTGTAATGATCTCTTTTTGTACTTACATAGCATAATTTAAAATCTTTGTGGGATCACTATATGTGATTAGCCCTTGGATGATTCCTTGCGAATTGAAAAATTGGCTGTTTTTATAATGTGCGTAAAGGTGAATATTTATAGGACGTTTAATGTAGCTGATTTCAAAGAGAGAGCTGGTTTCAGCATAAAATGGAGTGTTGGGGGAAGGAATCAACAAGATCTTTGAGACTGATTTATATCTGCAGGAGCTGTTTGGGGTGTTAATCCATTTCTCTGGAGGGATTGATGGAGTTAGGAGTACAGCCAAGGCATACTGGAACTCCAAGGTTGTGAGGAGTGAGGTCAGAGGGCAACAGCATACAGAAAGATGCAAATCAGGGCCCAGGTCATGAACCTTCAGAGTCCTGTAGCCCTGCCCATTGAAAGCAATACTCAAAATGACATAAAGGTACGCAATACTTAAAGGAATAATGAAGCAATGCTTAAGTGATAATTAAGAATCATTTAAGCTGATGCAGCCCTAATTCCTGGCAGCTTAGTCCTATATGTGTCTACTTAAAACTAAGCCCCACTGCAGCTCATTTTAGGGACCCTGGACAATGGCCATTTCTTCACTACACTATTCTAGTGCTATTTTTCCACTTTCAACCTCCTGTGGGATTCTGGAGTTTGTAGTTTATGGAGGTCAAAGAGCTCTCTGGCTGGGAATTCTAAAGGCCCTTCCCTAAACTGCAAACCCCAGGATTCCATAGGATGTTGAAAGTGAAATAATAGCACTATAACAGTGTAGTGTGGAAATGTCCAATGTCATTTGGTCTGCATTTTTAAGCAAACTGAGCTACTTCACACATTCCAGGGTAATACACAGATCAGAACATAGCTATTGTCCATTTCCCAAATTTTACAGCTTCCCAAATTTTAGAGCTGGCTCACACATTGCATGCACACATATTGGGGGGAAATGCATATGAAAACAAATGTGAAATTTGGTGCGGATGCTGGGGTCATAAGGATCAATGGTACAAGACCTGACAGAACAGGTGCAATTGTCAATAAAATGCAGAAGTGTTTGCTGTGATGAAACCGCATGTATTGGAGCAGAAAGACATGAGACCGCACCCAAGAAGGTGGTGATGGGCACATGCAGTAAGATGCTTGGTATCATGGAGACTTACACACAGAAACTAAGTGATAACAAGTTCAAATACAATGGCAGTGGCTGGGGAAGCATGGCAGTAGAGAAAAAAACTCATGTTTCAATATCCCAGTGAGGGACAGCCATGAACATGAGAAGGATATGGGCGGTGATGCTCCCAGTAGTTCCAACTCAGATGAAGACCAAACTCTGTGGCAGCATGGTATATCCTGCCTGTGTGAGGAGGAGACAGACATCATTTCCACCCTTGACTGTTATAGTGCTCTTATTCAGTGGTGGACCTTGCAGTGTGTGGAGGGAGGATGGGAGGGGACGAGGCTACGGCACGAAGGGAGTGGCCACTGTGCACGGGGGCATGGCTGTGGTGCATGGGGTTGTGGCCAGGGCATGCAGAGGTGTAGCCAGGCCGTTGGGGGTGTGGTTATAGGCCAGATGTGGTTATAGGCCAGTACGCCCCAGAAACACTGCCGCCTGGGGCGAATCACCCCCTCCCCACCCCCATGTCCCTACGTGACTGTTATTATTCCACTTGCAACATCCTGTGGAGTCTGGGGTTTGTAGTTTACTGAGGCCAAAGAGCTCTCTGGCTGGGAATTCTAAATTCCCCTCCCTAAACTCCAAATCCCAGGATTCCATAGGATGTGGAATAAGTGGAATAATAGCGCTATAACAGTCTAGAGCAGAAATGGCCAAAGATTGACCACAGGAAGATTCATGCCAGTCAGGTTCCCAGGGAATGTGAATTACCTGCTTCTTAGAAGATGAATCATGGAGAAGCATCTCTACAGGATCTATCTCTATACTGGAGCCATTTCTGCACTAGGCTGTTATAGCGCTATTATTCCACTTTCAACCTCCCATGGAATCTTGGGGTTTGCAGTTTAGGGAGGGGGCTTGAGAATTCTCAACAAGAGAGCTTTTGGGCCTCAGGAAACTACAAACCCCAGGATTCCCACAGGAAGTTGAAAGTGGAATAATAGCACTAGAACAGTGTAGTGTGGAAATGGTCTTAGGAGCTCTGACAGCAAAGAGCAATGTAAAGAACTCAGGAAGATACTGAAGCCAGCAACAACAACAAAGCATTAAAAATAATAAGTCAAAAGGGGAAAAGAAGAAGGAAGAAATACTCAGCATTCTGATCTCTGAAGGACCAAGAGAACATTTCTCTCAGAGCTGTGCAGATTAACATATATGTCAGAGGAAGACACATACAAAAACAAAGGTAAAATTTAATACATTTTAAAAGGAATCATAGCATTATATGGACACTGAATGGACCAGATTTATATCTAAATTCATGCAAAAATGGACACTAGCTGAATATGCAATCTTGAAGGTTCCCATCTGAAAAATCATTTCAGGACCAAACTAAAATCTCTGCCTAAGTTGACAATTCTCGAAGGAAAAGCAGCCATGTCGGTCCTGGAAAAGTTGACAATTCTCCAAGGAAAAGCAGCCATGTCGGTCCTGGCAAGCCTCAGATAAAGGGACTGGGGCCATTTCCACAAAACAAGGCTGTCGCAGCCATGCAAAGTGGGCTGCGAAATAGCTACGTTTTTGAAGAACAACTTTCAGAATGTCAGTGGCTGGGGGAGTTACAGTCTGAAAAGGAACTTCTCTAAGCTCTGGCTATCCACACACATACATAGAGGGCCTTTCTGCACTACACTGTTATAGTGCTATCATTCTACTTTCAACATCCTATGGAATCCTGGGGTTTGCAGATTAGGGAGGGGACTTTAGAATTCCCAGCCAGAGAGATCTCGGGTCTCAGGAAACTGAGAAACCCCAGAATTGCACAGGATGTTGAAAGTGGAATGATAGCACTATAGCAGTGTAGTGTGGAAAGGCTCAGAGAGAGAGAGAGAGAGAGAGAGAGAGAGAGAGAGAGAGATGCTGTTGTACTAAGCAACACATTTGGAGACAAATAGCAAAGACAGGTGTACATAGTGGTGGGTGTTAAGTAGTTAACTTTTCATGTGGGTGACACTTTTTAGACATGCATCATTTTGCGACATAGTAATTCAGTTTTACTAGCAAACCAGAGGTTAAACTAACTCCTTAAAAATATACAGACACATACATAACTTGTAACAACAAAACGAATGAGGACACAGCATATCTCATGAAAACCTTTCATATATTTTTAAAAGTATATGATTTACAAATAATAACATACATTTCCAAGATTGCAGGTGACACACCTACACACTTCAGGCGACACACTAATGTGTCATGGCACACCGTTTGGAAAGCACTGAGTTACAGAGTAGGGTCAGGTCTGGGAAAACTAACGTTCAGATCTTACACAAATTCACAAAGTGACCTCAGGCTAATCATGATTTCTCAGTGTAACCTAATGGATAAGGTAAGAGGAAGAATTATGGAGACCTTAGACCAAAAAGGTAAGTTTATTCAGCTCTGGAAAAGCCTGGGAATTCGGATAGTTGTCATTCAATAAGTAAAATTCCCAAACTCTGTAATCATATTTCTTTGAATTCCTCGGATGAAAGGAGGGATGCAGAGCTAATAAACAAACCACTGTCACAAACTGCTGTCACATGTTTCAATCATATGATAAAGTACATTTTGATCATGCTTATATCCCATCCCCCTGCAATTTCTTACACTGAAATGGAAGCATCGCCCCTGCCATTTTACTTTTGACGATGGCACTGCAAGGAAGGTCAAGAAAGCAACCAGTCCAAAGTCACCCAGTGAATTTTGTGGTTCAGTGTGGTATTTGTAGCCAAATCTTGCCCCAGAATTATATGCAAGTTACACACTCTTTCTGATCTCTTTTTTGCTGATTTCTTGCTCATCTGTCAAGTTCAAGCAAGGGAAGAGATGGCACTTTTTGGTAGGGGAGCCCTTCACACCTTGCATTTACAGTGTACCATGATTCCACCGTTCCTGCCATAATTCCATCCTGTGGATGCCTGGGATTTGCAATTTAGGGAGGGAATATCTAGAATTCCCAGTCAAAGACCTCTTGCGCTCACTAAACTACAGCTCCCAGGATTCCACAGGGACGTAGCCACGGCAGTTAAAGTAGATGCAGCGCTATAACTGTGTGATGTGAATGGGCCCTGGAACAGGTTCCCTCTGCCTTTCTCTTGCTCCACTCCACCCCACACACTCATTGTTGCCGCCTTGAAAAGCCTGGCCATCTTTTGTCTAGCGTGGCAGCTGCTGAGCTCAAAGCCTTTTATGTTAAGGGCTGGGAAAATTGATACAACCTCATCTCCCATCTCCCTCTCTCTCTCTGTATTCTGATGGGTGTGTGTGTGTGATTATTTAGGGGACCCTTCCAGAATCTATTTATACTATTCCCCACTGCAGAGCAAGGAATATTTAATTTGCTCTTTTTGGAATATATAAGGACAATTAACATGCCTTTTTTAAAAAAAAAACCACTAGGAAACTGCAATGCTTGTTTCTAGAGTACCATCATTGAATTTGGTGCCTAACAAAGTAACAAGTTTTGTCACTTAAGGATCTTACAGTCAAAACTTGGGCACTGAATTTGCAATAATGGCAGGAAAGGAAGATAGAAGGCAAAGGAACTATAGGAAGACAGGCAATTAGTTCATTGCCTTAGGGTTATCAGAATGAAAGCTCCCTGTACCTTCAATGGTTTTGTAGAGGACAGAATTTCAGTAGGCGTTGCTTGTTACCTGGTTGTGTGACAGAAAACTCCTGCTAAAATTCCTTCTTCTATACAACCATTAGAGGTAGAGGATCCATCTCCAGTTTTCAGTCGGACAACACTTTTTTGCATTAATTTGCACTGGATGTTTTAGAAGTGGACTTTTCTCTTCTTTTTTCTCTACCGCAGAAAGGTATAGTAATTTGAATATTGGACTACGGGACAACAGGGTTTAATTCCCTGCTCAGGTATGGAAACCTACTAGCTGACCTTGGGCAAGTCACACTCTCTCAGCCACAGCAGAAAGCAATGGCAAACCTCCCTCTGAACAAGCTTACCAAGAAAATCCTGCAATAGGGTTGCTTTAAGGTCACTGTAATGCCATTTCCATACTGGACTGTTATAGCGCTTTGATTCCACATTTAACATCCTGTGCAATCCTGGGGTTTGCAGTTCCGGGAGGGGCTGGCTGGCCCCTCCCGGAACTGCAAACCCCAGGATTCCATAGGATGTTGAATGTGGAATCAAAGCGCTATAACAGTTCAGTACAGAAGTCAGAAATGATTTGAAGGTACACAATATCAGGTTTTTGCTTACTTTTACTTCCTCATGCTGCACAGGGATACACCCTTCTTGCTTCTCCAAGGCTGTGTTTTAGTGCTATCTCTGCTTGATTAACTCCTGGAAGGAAGGGTTTCTTCTACAGCAGAAATGAAACTTTTCTTACAGAGAATAGAAATTAAAGTGCATTGCAGGGGGTTTTGCAGAACAGGTAGCTTTGAGAAAGGAATTCAACAGAAGTGAAAGAGGTGGCCTTAGAATATTAAGCCAATTCCAGGTGTTGGGGCACCATAAAGAATAAGGGATTTTGGATGGAGGGGTACTATGGCTAAAGAAACTGAGGACAAGACCAGAAGGTTTAGATAAGTCTGGATCAATGAGCAGTCACAGAAAGCCAGTAATTTTCATACTCTAGGAGAAAATGAAACTCTTGTTGTATGAGATGTTTAAACTGGAGGGCAGGAGGAAAACAGAGGGACCACATAGTATCATAGAATCATAGAGTTGGAAGAGACCTCAGGGGCCATCGAGTCCAACCCCCTGCTATGCAGGAACACCCATCAAAGCACTCTCAAGAGATGGCTATCCGGCCTCTGCTTAAAAACCTCCAAAGAAAGAGACTCCACCGCACTCCATTGAGGCAGCAGCAGATTCCACTGCTGGACAGAAGTTCTTTCTGAGGTTCAAGTGGAATCTCCTTTCCTGCAGCTTGAATCCATTCCTCCTTGTCCTAGTCTCTGGAGCGGTAGAGAACAAGCCTGCTCCCTCCTCGATATGACATCCCTTCCAATATTTAAACATGGCTATCATGTCCCCTCTTAACCTTCTCTTCTGCAGAATGAACATACCCAGTTCCCTAAGGGAATTGACTTGAGTCTATCCACATCACTGGTGGATAAACCCAAGTCAATTCCTTTATCATGCTACACTGTTATAGTGCTATCATTTCTACTTTAACGGCCTAGGCAACATCCTGTGGAATCCTGGGATTTGCAGTTTAGGGAGGCGCATTTAGCGTGTTTGGGCGTCACTAAACTACAGGACCCAGAATTCCCTAAGATCTTGCCCTGCTAGTTAAAATGGAATACAATGCCTAACGGTGTGCTCCTATAAGGAAGAAAATTGACAAAGCCCTGGCCGTGACTTTGCAAAATCTGAGCAGGGCAGTGGACGACCAGGGGGTTCTTGGAAGTTTCTTATTTGTAGGGTCACCATAAAGCAAAGTTGATTTGACGGCAAATGGCAACCACGACGTTCCCTTTCTCTTTTTTGTGCTCTAACCTATCTTCCCAAATCGTTTATGAAGCCAAACCACAGGAAGAGAACAACAAGCTCTGTTAATGAAAGGAAGGACCTAATTGTCATTCATCTAATAAAGAAAAATAAAAATTTTGGTTAGCTAGGTCACACTGGCATTGGTCTTGTGTATGTGCTTTTATTGCTGGGTAAACCACCCTCGAAAGGCATTATTGCAAAACTTTTATCCCCTTTCTGTTACTGCCAGATGTTGGGGGTATTTTATTTATTTTTTTCAAAAAAAGGAGACGTACTGTGCATTTCGGGTGGGGTTGGGATGGCCTTTACCTTCTTGGGAGCTGCTCCCCAGATGGCCTTCTGGGACAAGGGTTTTTCCCACTGAACACAATGCCAAGTCAAGGACCATTGCTAATGTTTTTTTTGTGGACCGGCACACGTCCATTGTGGAGGGGATGAATGTCATTAAGGAAATGTGTGGGAAACCGTAGTGGATTTCAGACCTCTCCTGCCCATCGAGGACTAAGCTCCTTAACCATGTGGCTGGGATAGCTGAGAACTAGAGAAGGAGAACACAAGAAGCCAGTTTATAAACTGAGACAGACCCAGGGCTGGGATGCTATAGAGTTACCCATAACAATAAAATGGGTAACCTAACAAAATTGCATTTTTCTCTCAACAAAATTATAGCTCAAAAGTAACAAATAGAAATGCAGTGGCTTTATTAGTACACTGAATAATTTTTTTTTTCATTACTGTTTAAAGTCACTTTTAAAAGGGATTTTTTAAGAAAACTATGTTGAGAGAACTATGTCGTTTGCCAAAACTTTACCCCCTCTTCTTCAAAAAGGAATGTTCCCAGTAGCCACTCGTGCTCCAACATTGTCGGTGTTGTGTGCTTTCAAGTTGTTTCTGAACTGTAGCAACCCTAAGGTGAATCTATCACGAGATTTTCTGTGGCTGAGAGTGTGTGACGCACCCAAGGTCACCCAGTGGGTTTCCATGGCCGAGCGGGGAATGGAAGCCTGGTCTCCAGGGCCGCAAGTCCAGTGATCAAACAACCGCTACAGCACACTGGCTTTCATATAGCCTGGGTTAGTAAATGTTGTAGAGTAGCTAATTCAGTGCACACGAGCAGGAAGACTCTGGCCTTTTCCGCACTAGCCTGTTATAGCGCTACGATTCCACTTTCAATGTCCTATGGAATCCTGAGGTTTGCAGTTTCAGGAGGGGCCAAGTGGCCCCTCCTGAAACTGCAAACCCCAGGATTCCATAGGACATTGAAAGTGGAATCGTAGCACTATAACAGTCCAGTGCAAAAATGGCCTCTATTAAGAATTTCAATTCTGCCATAAAGTCACTGACAGCCAGCATGGTGCAGTAGTTTGTGCATTGATGACAACCCTAGAGACCGGGATTCAGTTCCCTGCTTGGTCATAGAATCCCACTGTGTGTGACCTTGGGCACATCACACACTCGCAGCCCCAGAAAACCCCATGATAGGTTCACCTTAGGGTTAAGTCAGAAATGACTTGAAGGCACACAACAACAAAACGACAAAAACAACAACGTCACTATGTGGCATTTCAGCTTGAAACGGAGGTACTTTACAGCGGTGCTTTCAAAGTGATGGTCACTGAGTCATGGCCGGTCTGTGTGCCATCGGCTGCTAGTTTGCAGAGAGACTCCTGGACAGAAATAAACGGTGGTGGCCAGTGAGCACAATCTGGTACCAGTCCTTGGCACATTAGGTGAAAAAATATGCCACTACCCTATTTCAATTAGCCTGATAAGCACTGCTTTATAGGATTGTTTTGAGAATTATAGAAATGTGAATGGATTCTGAAGACAAAACAGCGCTGTATCAATTCTAAGGCGTTTATTCCTATTAAGGATTTACTTGTCCTTGATCTACTCACTTGGAATTAAGTCCTAACGAACTCCGTAAATCTCTGGCCATTTCTGTAGTAGACTGTTACAGTGCTATTATTCCACTTTCAACATCCTATGGAATCCTGGGGGTTGCAGTTTAGGGAGGGGCCTTTGAGGATTCCATAGGATGTTGAAAGTGGAATCATAGCACTATAACAGCCTAGTGCAGACATGGGCTCAGAGTAGACACATATCGCTAAGAGTGAGTAGTCAGTTTTATAGTCACAGGGAAGTAAAAAATAACATTCTGAGTTGTTTAAAAGGTTGTGGTTTTGTTTTCCAACCTAACAGATAGATAATAGTTGCTTTCAGTTGCATTTCCTGTTACTTTAGATTCCTTTCAAAACAACAAAACTGTAAGTTCAATTAACCTTCCAAATTTATTGTTGTGTTAGCTGGTCTTGGATGGAGGCTCCAAGGATGCCAGCTGCCCTTGTAAGCAAGCCGGTTATCTGCAATGTATATGTCCTGGTGGAGTTGTTTGCAGCAGGTTTGGAGTAGGTTAGCAAGGATTTCTGACGACAACAGCAACAAGTCTTCTCCTGATATGGCCAAAATATGACAGCCTCTGTTTAGTCTTCTTGGCTTTTAGGGGGAGTTCAGACTTTATTTGCCCTAGGACCCATTCGTCTTTTTAGCAGTCCAGGATATCTGTAGAACTCTTCTCCAGCACCGCATTTCAAATGACTAGTTGTGGTTGTTGTTGTTGTTGTGTGCTTTCAAGTCATTTCTGACTTATGGCACTGCTAAGGTCAACCTATCATGGGATTTTCAGGGGCTGAGAGTTTGTGACATGCCCAAGGTCACTCAGCAGGTCTCCACGGCCAAGCGGAGAATCGAACATTGGTCTCCAGGGTTGTAGTCCAATGCTCTGACCACGACACTACGTGGGCTCATTTGTTGTGATATTGAAAACAAATTCCTGGTCTCATAAATTCCCATTTCTGGGTATATTTCCCTCCCCTCCCCCAAGTTTTGGCTGGCAGATCTCAGGATTGTAGTAAAAACCTCACACCAGTGTCCAGAACAGAAAAATACAGAACACAAAAACAGGAATATTAAAAATCAGGTTTTTTTGTTTTCGAAAAAGAGATGCTACAACTGAATTGTGCTGCATAGTAAGTTTTTAAAAAAGAAAATAGTATTTGCTATTGAATTTAAAAAAAAAACACCTAGTATCAGTTATTGCATGGAGAGCAACTCTTATTCTTAATTCTCTTTGCAATTTCATTTCCCTTTTGATCTAGGGCTCCCGCTCTGGTTGCCTCTTCCTCCTCGATCCCCCCTCCATCTAATCTGGTGCCCCCTCCCCTCCACGCCTGTCAGCCACAGGCAGATGTGGAGTTGAGACCCTGGGCTGTGAGTGTGGAGTGAGTTTGAGTTTCCCACACTGCCTCCCTATTCAAGGCATTGAAGTCCTCAGAGAAAGGAAGTGTGCCAACCTACAAGCTGAATTAGAAATGCAGTTTGACTTCCTTTTGTGCCGGGGCCGGGGGGGGGGGGGGAAGAATTACTTTGGGCAGACCATCTGCATAGCCTTTGCTGCTTGTGGTGGGGCAGGAGCCATTGATCAAGAGCTGTCAAGCCAGGCTGAGACATTTTGGGAAAACAATCCCTTTATCTCTGGAGGGCTTAACATCTGGCTGGGGTTGCGGGGAAACTCGGGGAGCGGAGAAAGAGAAAAAGAAAAGGGAGAAAGAAAGAGAAAGAAAGGTTAGTTTAACAGATACTTCTCCATTTCAGGTGTCATCCAGAAAGGACCTGCCCAGATTGACCGACTGCCTTTTTTACTGTTGCTTTTCCCTGTGTCTCTTGGTCTCCAGGTCACCATTTTCAATAGGTTACGATTTTCATAGGTAAAAAAGTGGTTTGGAAATTTTATAATGTACAATAAGAAATAGGCCAGGTTCTTTTGAAAGACACATCACCATTCTTTTGGATTTTTTAAAATTTTTTATTTATTGACATATCCAAGACAAAGAAATATGAATGTATATATATTCATGTCTATATGCATGTGTATATAGTTGTATGTGTATATGCATATGTATATGTATGTATATATGTACATGTATACGTGTATATATGTACATGTATATGTGTATATATATGTACATATATATATATATATAACACACATACACACACATACAATATATGCATATAGACTTGTTTCCTTTTCTCAAATATTAAACTAAAAGTTACTTTTAAAGTGGTGTCTGTTGTTTCTCAGCCTTCTAAATTAAGATATTAACTCAAAATGAGTTAAAGACATCTAATTTCATCTAGCACAGTTATTTCTAACAAATTCCTCATATTGTAAGTGGTTCTTATTTCCTTAAAAGTTACCTTATAGTGAATTTCTTCTTTCGACTTTTCTTTGGTTGAAGTTGTTACTAACACACCACCAGTTTTAAAAAAAGGAAATAGGCAAGTATATCAGAGTTTGAAAAAGCAACTTTTTCAACTGTAACTGCCAAAACCTTGCAGTAGGCATACTGGTTAGGTCATTCTGTATATTATATTCCAAGCAATAGCTGTTCCAAGGTCAGGGGTAAACAGATTTAAAGTTCCTTTTTTTCCGCAGACAAAATTAGAGTGAGTAGCAAGGAGCTTTTGGACCCATTAGATCTGAGGCCGTTTCCGCACTAGACGGTTATAGTGATATTATTCCATTTTCAACACCCTATGGAATCTTGGGGTGTGCAGTTTAGAGAACATAGCCTGAGTTTCTGGCTTTAAAAAAATAAAGCTCCCATAAGTAATCATTAAGGACTATTAAACAAGTGACCCTGCCCTTGATGCTTGAACATGTCCAGATGGCTCAGTGTTGCTCCAAGATCTACTTGTCCAGTTCTGCAAAATGCATCACCTCCCGATGTCATTTCCCGAGACTCACACGTGCTTCTTCCTGTCCCAGCACGCTGGCTTACAGGTTCATAACCTGAGAACACAGACTCACGCAGTGGCTCACATGCACACCGGCACTCAGCCAGACCCAGGAGACAGAGGAGGATGGGGAAAAGAAGCAATAAGTCAGGGTCAGATTGCCAAGGCACACACAGCAGAAGACATCCCAAACAAATGCATTGCTCCTCCTAATTGCCAGCACAGGTAACAAGTGGGACAAGAGTATGGCAGCCACAGAATAAGAAAATTTTACTGTATTTCCTTCTTTTACTGCCAAGAAGCCAAGAAGAGGTGTTGTGTCTGCATCAGTTTCCATCAAGACCATCTAAAGCGGCACCTAAGGCAAACATTGTCAAGAAAGACGCAGAGCCGTAACTCTACCCCACTATTTCCTTGGCATGATGTTCTTTTAACCATCTTTGCCTAATGAAGAAGTCAGCTGACTCTGAAAGCGAGCATGATGTATCTCTCATGGTTCGGTTTGATAGGATGAATATCACAGTTCAACCAGTCAGCGGTTGCATGCTTTCAGTTTGTTTCTTTAAGACAGCCCTAAGACACATTTATCATGGGGGGGTTTTTTGACAAAATTTCTCCAGAGATTTGTCATTGCCTTACTCTGAAGTAGAGAAAGATGATTTGTCCAAGGTATAAGAGATGATTTGGCCAAAATGGTGAAGGGTCTGGAAACCATGGCCTCTGAGGAGCAGCTTAGGAAGCTGAGTATGTTTAGCCTGACAAAAAGAAGGTAAGAGGTAACATGACATTTGAAGGGATGTCATGTTGAAGACGGAGCAAGCTTGTTTTCTGCTGTTCCAGAAACTAGGACACGGAGCAATGGATTCAAACAACAGGAAAGCTATTTCACCTAAACATCAGGAAGAATTTGCTAATGGTAGGAGCTATTTGACAATGGAATATGCTGCCTTGGAGGGTGGTGGAGCCTCCTTCTTTGGAGGTTTGTAAACAGAGGCTGGATGGCATTTGCTGAGATGCTTTGAGTGTGTATTCCTGCATGGCAATGAGTTGGACTTGGCCGTTCTGTTCTCTTCCAACTCTGTGATGTTATGAAGGGCCATTTCTGCACTACACTGTTATCGAGTGCTATTATTCTACTTTCAACGTCCTGGGGAATTCTGGGCTTTGTAGTTTCCTGAGGCCAAAGAGCTCTCTGGCTGAGAATTCTAAATTCCCCCCCCCACTGTAAACCCCAGGATATATCTATATCTATAACCCCAGTGGCATATCTAGCATAAACAGCCCCAGGGCAAATATGGAGATTGTGCCCCTATCTTCTTACCCCTACTCCTACCCCTCCACTCTTACATGCCTGGCTTTTTTGCACCCCCCTTGGCCTTGGTTCCTGGGGCATCTACCCTACTTGCCCCTCCAAGATATGTTCGGCCCCTTCCTTTGAGGATGTGGCTGGATACGTACCTTATTCTGAGACCTTGGGAAAGTTACTTTTAGGACTACAACATGCAAAAATTCTACAGTATTCTGAACAGTGACTTCCAGAAAAGAACAGGTTTCCCAATTCCGATCTTACGAGTCATATCAGCAGCAGCACCATCATCTCCACTTTTCACCTGACAATAACTCTTAAAGGCAGCTGAAAATCATAACAAATATGCAACATAAAAATATTAGTGCAAAAGGCTTCATTGACTTACAGAAGCCCCGGGCGGACAGTGATGGAAAGTATCTGGCCCCTGAGCCTCAGAAGATGCTGAGATGTTTGAAAGAGTGCATCTCTCCATATGGACCTTCCAGAGCCCTATGATCTGGAGGGGAAGGCTTTCTCTTCGTCCCGCCAACACGCCCGGCTCACTTGGTGAGGACACACAAGAAAGTCTTCTCTGTGGCTGCTCTCACCCTGTGGAACACTTTTCCATGGGAAGCCCGGATGGCCCCCTCCCTGCTCTCCTTTCCCCAACAGACTAAAACATTTCTCTTCCAGCAGGCTTTTATGTGAGCAGGGGAGCTTTTTATTTTTTTTCCCCTATCATTTATTAATTACTTTTTATTATTGTCTATTGTTCATAAATCTGTTTTCTTAAAAAAACCCACTGTAATAGGTTTTTATGTATTTTAATGTTTTTCCTTGGTTTAAATGTTTTTAATGCTTGTAACTTAATTTTTGGAGGACGCCTTGGGTCCCACACTGGGAGACACAGCGGCATATAAATATAAGCATCAAATAAATAAGCTATTGGATGATATTTTGCTGGCTTTGCTTCCAAAGGAAATGGGAATGCAGTCCAATGAGATCCTGAAGCATAATGCAGAATGCATTCTTTTCTGAACTTTCTCTGGTAGTGACAGGGGAGTGGAGACGCAACCTGGACGGGGAGGCCTCCGGCTTCATAACTGTGTTTGCTGGGCTCTCCTCATCCACCCCGGGCAATGTATTCCTTTGAAACATAATTGATTCTTACCATCAGGCACCAGCCTGCTATCCTGGAGGGTCAGCTCTTTCCCACATCCAAATACATTATCCCACAGCCCCGGCCTTTTGTACAACACACTCCGGGTATTCATGTGCAAAGCAGCCTTAATCCCTAGGGCTTTTCAGAGTCAATAAACCAGGAAATAATAAATCCCTCTTGTGCACCCAATAAAGGGAACTTATGGGAATTTCCACGAGGCAGAGAAAAAGCCGGGTGGGGAGAGGGGCAACATGCATGGGGCTGCGGACGAACAGACTTCAAGAGGCGCGTTTGTACAGAAGTTTCCCGCCCTTGCTGTTCAGCGCTTTAATGTTAAGCCGGAAATGTGGAAGAGAATAACCCCCCCCCCAAAAAAAACCCCTCATAAGCCCTTCAGCAGTGGTTGGCCTGAATACCTCCTAGCATACAGTAAGCTTTAAGTGACACACGACCATTAGGAGGTCCAGCTAATTTTAGTTTACAGAGCAAGTGGTTTGAACGTTGAACTAGGACTCTGGGGCCATTTCTGTACTACACTGTTATAGTGCTTTTATTCCGCTGTTAACTTCCTATGGAATCCTGGGGTTTGCAGTTTAGGGAGGAGCATTTGGAATTCTCAGCCAGAGAGCTCTCGGGCCTCAGGAAACTACAAATCCCAGAATTCCGTAGGATGTTGAAAGTGGAATAATAGCATTATAACAGTATAGTGCAGAAATGGCCTGGGAATCTAGAGTTTGAATCACTTGGCCATGGAAACTCACTGAGTGATCATGGGTAAATCACACTCTCTCAGCCTCAGAGAAAGTCACACACTCTCAGCCTCACCTTCTGAATAAACGTTGCCAAGAAAAGCCCATGACAGGACATTAGGGCTTTCATAGGTTGGAAATGATTTGAAGGCACACAGCCACAAATGCGTGTGTTCATATTCACAGAGAGTTCACATATGGTTCCTCATCATCAGCCGATTGACAAGCAGAGTGACACCAAGTTCTGTCCTGGACCCATTTTTATAAATGATTTGGATGGAGGAACAGAGGGCATGCTCATTAGATCTGCAAATGACAACAAAAGAGGGTTGGAGGCTAATGACTTTGAAGACAGAAGCAAGATCTTAATACACTGAAAAGCTAGAATAAAACAAAGTAGATGGAGTCTAACAGGGATAAATGCAAAGTGCTTAATTTGGAGAAAATCAGATGCAAAAATATTGGATGGGTGATACCTGACTTGGCAGCAAAAATGTGTGAAAAGGATCTAGGCACTCTCCACAGAATCATAAAGATGGAAGAGATCACAACTGCCATCAAGTTCAACTCCCTGCCATGTGCATGACTCTTATCATCAAGACATTCTTCCTGACGTTTTGGTGAAATGTCTTTTCCTGTAGTTTGAATCCATTGCTCCGTGTCCTAGTCTCTGGAGCAACCACAAACAAGGTTGCTCCATCTTCAACATGACATCCCTTCAAAATCTTTGTTTCCCTGTTCTGTTCCAGCTTATCAATATCCTTCTTGAACTGTGCTATCCAAAACCTGCAGTGTGATGCATTCGGGGCAGGGGGAGTGCAATTCTAGGCTACTTCAACAGAACGATATGTCCAGATCTATTTTCTTTGGTTACCCCTCATCTGGAATACTCTGTCCAATTCTGGATAGCACAATTCAAGAAGGATAAGCTGGAACAGAACAGGGCAAGAAAGATTTTAAAGGATCTGGAAACCAAGTTTATGATGAATGGTTTAGGGAGCTGAGTATGTATTGTCAGAGGACTGAGAGATCTTTGTTAGCCATCTTTAAATATCTGAACACTCTGTGTCCATGTGCGTGTTTTCTCTGAGATATGCAAGTTGACAGAAGGGTCAACAGATTCTTATTGTACAATTAGCAGCAATTAAAGGTCATTATCATACAAGTTATGTGACATAACCTGACCTGCAGATCCCATTCAAAAAATTATGGTGAGATCAAGATTAATTTGGAAGATTTCTTGGCATTGTAATATTGCCATTGCAGTAGTTGAAATAACCCTTTTAGAATATGATTGCTTATATGAATCTTTTTTTTTTATCATTTTGCCTCATACGCATTACAATACGTCCACTTCTGGGTCACAGCTTTGGATACAATTTTCTCTTCTTTCACAGTACATAGACTATTTTGTTTTAAGCCATTCATTTTAGGAAATGCATTTTGTAAGGACATTCTCCATTTGTTGCTGTTGTGCCCCTTCAAGTCATTTCAGACTTATGGCAACCCTAAGGTGAATTTCTCATGAGGTTTTCTGGGGCTGAGAGTATGTGATGCACTCAAGGTTATCCAGTGACTGAGGCCATTTCCACACAACGCTCTTATAGCACAATGATTCCACTTTCAACCTCCTAGGGAATCCTGGGATTTGCAGTTTCGGGAGGGGCCACTTGGCCCCTCCCGAAACTGCAAACCCCAGGATTCCCTAGGAGGTTGAAAGTGGAATCATCGCACCATAAGAGTGTCGTGCAGAAATGTTCTGAGCAGGGAATCAAACCCAGGCCTCTAGGATAATAGTCCAATGCTCAAATTGATGTTGGTTCTCAAAGCAGATCAAAATAAGACAAAAGATACCTGGCCAGAGTCCATTTCTTCTATGTTTTCTTGTACCACTAGCAGAGATATTGTTTAATAACAATTTTTATTTGTATACATTAGCAAATGAGTTAATCCTTGGCTCCTAAAGTGGCCAACACAACAAGATGTTTGGATGGTAATATACGTTTAGTGGGACAAATCCCTGATCTTCTGAACTTGAGATATGGTGGATATTTTTGAAATTTGCAAAAGTTCTCTGGTACACACCCAAATAGCTGTTATGCATATCACAGTTTTGAAACTCGTTAGTATGTTTTTACTATACAATGAAAACAATTTTTGTCGTTAACAGCCGTCAGCTTCAACTCATGGCAACTCTATGGATGAGAAACCTCCAGGTTACTCTGTCATGAACCGCCCTGATCAGGCCTTGCAGATTCAGGGATTTGTCTTCCTTGACTGAGGCCATTTCCGCACTGCACTGTTATAGTGCTATTATTCCACTTTCAACCTCCTAGGGAATCCTGGGGTTTGCAGTTTAGGGAGGGGCATGTAGACTTCTCAGCCAGAGAACTCTTTGGCCTCAAGAAACTGCAAACCCCAGAATTCCACAGGATGCTGAAAGTGGAATAAGAGCACTATAACAGTGTAGTGCGGAAAAGTCTCATTATATTAAAAGCATTACCACCACCACAACCATCCAACTGGAGCTGGTAACAGGCTGAGTTCCATGAAAGCAATAGCAAAGAAATAAACAGTGACACTTCTGACTGATGATTTCTGAGCAGGCTCCGCTGCATAGGAGACTTAATGGTCCAGTTTTGCTGATATTTGGGGACGCTCTCAGCCTCCAGATTATTTTAGGAGGGACTAAGCCCTTCCGGCTCTACCCATTCCAGAGTGAATGGATATAAGAAGTGTTTGCAGGACAAGATTTCAATTTCTTCACACAATGTGTGAGCCAAAGGCATATCTATAGAATCATAGAATCATAGAGAGTTGGAAGAGACCCCAGGGGCCATCCAGTCCAACCCCCTGCCATGCAGGAACACCCTCAAAGCACTCCCGACAGATGGCCATCCAGCCTCCGCTTAAAAACCTCCAAGGAAGGAGCCTCTACTACACTCCGAGGCAGCAGATTCCACTGCCGGACAGCCCTGACTGTCAGGAAGTTCTTCCTGAGGTTCAGGTGGAATCTCCTTTCCTGCAGCTTGAATCCATTGCTCCTTGTCCTGGTCTCTGGAGCAGCAGAAAACAAGCCCTCTCCTTCCTCTACGTGGCATCCTTTCAAATATTTAAATGTCTAGGGTGGGGAAAACAGGATATGTGCCCTGGGCACAAAAAAAATGACAGAAGATTTAGCAGTGGAGAGGGAGGAAGTGGGCGCAACTTCCATGCCTGCCTTAGGCACTACTTATGCTAGATACACCTCTGCTATAAGCAGATCCATTACTGATGCCGGTGAAGGATATTTGTTTTCAGAGAACACAAGAGTGTCATTATTCTTCCAATACAGATGTTTGTTTCTTCCACAATAAACTGGTATGGGTGGTGCTTGTTGGTTTCCACCCAACTGTGATTAGAATATTGGCTTTCTCATTGATCTAGAGTGATAGGCCGCCTCCAGATAGATAAAACGTTTCTGGAAGTCCCAGGTTTCATTCCTGAATGAAGGAATTTCACTTTGGAGTTCCATGTATTTTCCTCTTCCCAGAGTACTTCCTGGAAGCTTCTGGCATTACCAAAGACTTTTTCCATTTCTGCACTAGACCGTTATAGTGCTATTATTACACTTTCAACATCCTACGGAATCCTGGGGTTTCTAGTTTAGGGATTTCATAGGATGCTGAAAGTGGAATAATAGCACTATAACAGTCTTGTGCGGAAATGTCCTTATTTCCACTCCCTGGGTCAGTTTAAATTAACCGAGAGTTAACCAACATATTGGTTACTTGTGTGTTTCTCTGGTCTCAGACCCAGTAAAGACGTCTGCCAAGTAAACACCACTTTTATTTCCAGGACACAGATTCAGCAGAGATCAAGCAAGGCAAAGGGAAATGCTAGCACTAGAACAAAGTGATCCCAATGTTATTGCTAAAGCACTTTAGCACTTTGAGTCTAAATTCTGTTTTTTTAGAAAAGAAAAAAAAGCTTATTGGAAATGGCTGAAAATCAATTTCTGAAATGTTTCATGGGATTGGATGTGACATGCAGTCAGTGGGAGGAGGAAGGGGAGAAATACAGCAGAGGGATGGAAGGAGGGAAACAGGTTGTATTTCAAAAGAGGACTGGATGCAAATCCATCAATATGCAGGTCCAACAAAAAAAAAGAAAAAGAATGGGCAACTCTAGATAATCCAAGGCTGAGCAATTGAACCCTAAAGCACTTAGCCAGTGTACTTCTGAAGGTTATATAACAAAACTAGTGTACATACCCGGGGTTACCTGGGATTTTATTTTCTCATTTTCATATTTCATATTTTCTCTCTTTTGTTCTAAAGATTTGAGATCCTGTATCTCTAATTCCCCAAGCTGTCTTGGCTAGTACCTGTAACTTTTCCCCGTATTCCCCAATACAATCTGTGTTCAGAGTTGTTAACGTACAGATGTTGGGTTCCTGAGGGAATACATTGCCCTCCTCCTTGCTGCCAGGCCTCATCTCCATAGTGACTGGCCTATTCTCTGGCTGATAATTCTAAAGGCCCCTCCCTAAACCCCAGGATTCCATAGAATCTTCTCAGGCAGCCAATCATTTGAGGTCTTCGCCCGACACAGACAAACAAACTTTGACTTTTATATATTAGATTGCTATTTAATGTCCTGTGTGTAGCCAGGGTGGTGCTGAGTATTGCACTATGACCCTGGAAATCACAGTTCAATTTCCTGCTCCGCCATGGAAACCCACTGGGTGACTTTGGGTGCATCACACACTCTCAGCCCCAGAAAACCCCATGACATGTTCACCTTAGGGTTGTTATAAGTCAGAAATGACTTGAAGGCACACAACAACAACACTGTCCAACATTTTTAAATGCATGTATGGTTTGCTGATATGTTCTTAGCAATGGAATAGGTATTTGTTTTCATATTTTTTTTCATTCTTAGGAATCATTTACATTTCTCTTAAATATTCCGTCTTTCAAACTAGATTGCCCTGATGAAAGATTTCTTCCAACATGGTGAACGAGTTCCAAAAAGCACAACCTGACTACCTGGCTCAGACGTGGGAAGCCAGATAGCCTGAATTAACAGAGTCAGACCTGGAAGCGTTATGAACAATGCACACCAAGTTACATTGTAAAACTAATTCATTCCCATTACTCATTACAGTGTTTTTTAAAAAACTGTAATTACAGTACGGAAAAAGTAACTTGTTATGTCTTGTTATGTTGCATTTTTTCATTATTTATTATTACTCTTAGTCGAAGCAAATGACATCATGTTGGGGGTAAAAAAAAGTTTCCCAAGGATTTAGTGTTTTATTTCTGATTTCCTAAGCAATTCTTTTTTTTGCAAGAACTATGCCAAATGTGAACAGGATAACTCACTGAGAACATGAGTTTATTTACAGAAACATGTTAGAATGGTCTGTTCTCTTCCTTTGGAAGCTCTATAAATATCCTGATTTTTCCATAAAGCTTTGTCCATTTGATCAGGCTACTGTTGCAGCCAAGCTGACAGCAGAAACTGAGATGATGTTCCCTCTTGGCCAAGAGTAAGTGTCTGTGTCTATGGGCCTTTCCGCAATACACTGTTACAGTGCTATTATCCCACTTTCAACACTCTATGGAATACTGGGGTTGGTAGTCTAGGGAGGGGCTTTTAGAATTCTAAGCCAGAGAGCTCTGCGGCCTCAGTAAGGTACAAACTCCAGAATTGCACAGGATGTTGAAAGTGGAAAAACAGTATTATTATAACAGTGTAGTGCGGAAACGGCCTATGCCTGTGTATGTCTGTGTATGGACCTTGACAGATTAGAGTGCTGGGCCAAAGGTAACAAAATGAGTTTCAACAGAGAAATGTAAGGTCCTGCACGTAGGCAGAAAAAATGGAATGCACAAAGGTAGGATGAGGGACACATGGTTGGATAACATTATATGTGAAAGAGATCTAGCAGTCTTGGTAGACCACAAGCTGAACGTAAGCCAGCAGTGTGATGCGGCAGCCAAGAAAGCCAACGTGATTCTTGATTGCATCAATAGGAGTATGGTGTCCAGATCAAGGGAAGTAATGGTACTACTCTATTCTGCTTTGGTTAGACCTCATCTGGAATACTGTGTCCAGTTCTGGGCACCTCATTTCAAGAAGGATATTGACAACCTGGGGAGTGTCCAGAGGAGGGCAACCAAAATGGTGAAAGGTCTGGAAGTCATGAAACCCTATGAGGAGCAGTTTAGGGAGCTGGGAACGTTTAGTCTGCAGAAGACAAGGTTGAGAGGGGACATGATAGCCATGTTTAAATATTTGAAAGGATGTCATGTTGAGGAGGGAGGGGGCTTGTTTTCTGCTGTTCCAGAGACTGAGGCCCTTTCTGCAACTCACTTTTTTGAGGAGCTGGGGTGCGGGGATCGCGGAGCAGCCTCTTTTGAGAGGCTCTCGCGTCCCCGTTGCTTCAGCTCCGCAGCTGCTGCCTGCTTGTGTCAGAGCTCCTCCTTTTCCTTCCTCAGTGCAGCCTCGGATTTTCCCAGGCTGCACTGGGGCAGGAAGCACGAGCGCCATGGCTCCAGAGCTCCGCACACACAGCAAGTGCGCGTGGGGCCCCGGAGTGATGCATGATCGCACATCATTTTTGGCTTAAAGCCAAAAATGAAATAGTGAGTGACTGGCACCTGCCAGGCCCTGGAGCATCACGCGATTGCGAGTGTATTGTGTGGACCACTCCTCGCAGTCGCGCGACACTCCAGGGGCCCTTTCGCATGGCCAATGCCTAAGACAAGGAGCAATGGACTCAAACTGCAGGAAAAGAGATTCCACCTGAACCTCAGAAAGAACTTCCTGACGGTCAGAGCTGTCCAGCAGTGGAATATGCTGCCTTAATGGAGTGTGGTGGAGTCTCCTCCTTCTTTGGAGGTTTTTAAGTGGAGGCTGGATGGCCATCTATTGGGAGTGCTTTGATGTGGGTTTCTGCATGGACTGGGAGTTGGACTGGATGGCCCCTGGGGTCTCTTCCAACTCTATGATTCTATGTGTGGATGTGTGTGACTCCTTCCCAACCTGATTCAGGGCCCAATCTCAGCTTCGTGTTTATATACCTGGGAAACAAGGGTGGACTGACATTTCGGTCATTCCCAACAATCAGAGAATTGCTTAAAACTTGGAAAAAGCTTGCCAAAATGCCTATAAAAGATCCTTAAAACTCAGTTCTGAAAGTAACTAGAAACCCCAATAAATTAACCTCAGTCTTAACTTGTTACCTTCCTTTTGCAATATAATTTTTGCAATGTAGTGGCAGGTAATGATGTTTCTGACTGGAATCAGGCAAGCATATTTACTCTCCCTTCCCTGTCCTGGCAATGGTGCCTGGCATACTTTAGCTTAGTACCTGGGAGGAAGAATGCAATGCCCTGGCAAGGCAGCAATAAGTCACCACTTTTAATTCTCTGAAAAGATTCCAAGCAACATATCATGCACTCTGGAAAACTCAAAATGTTTTGTTGCATTTTTAACAGACAGCTTGCCCCCAGAGAACTCTGGTTAGTGGACAATAAACAAAGAAATAATCCAGTGACTTTGGGTAATCCTATGGCCCTAGAGTGCCCACAAACATGGTTTTGACTTTCCCCACCTTTTCATCTGCATGGCAATCTATTGATTTAGAGGGAAAATGACTTTCCTAACTCCCCAGTTTAAGTTTTGTCTAAGTTTTGAACTACTTAAGCCTAAGTTTCCTCTCTTTGCAGTCTAAATACAACCACACTGCCCCACATTGGTTGTTGGCAACCAAGTACTGACAAACCACATTCACATCCCAGTGGTAGCAAATGATGGCTGTCCCCCGTTGCCCGCCCCCCACTGTCCCATTACACCCTCCTTGGATTTCATCTTGGTGAACAAGAGTGCTTGAGAAAAACTTCGGCATGCCCCTTGAATATTTTGCAGCCCCAGCTGAACGAACACGTGAGTTCACGGTGCATTCATCTCCCACAATGGAGTTATTAGCACCAGGCTGTGTGGGTTTGAGTTCCACCGAGTTTCCCACACTTTCCCCCCTTTCTGCCGGGACAATAGACGTGTGCCTTGCGACTACAGGCAACATTAGTGATGGTGTTTGAGCCTGAATGCACGGCAGGGGAAAAAAAATGTCCAACTCCCAAAAGACCATCTGGTTAATAGTTACAATCAAGCAATGTGGGTCAGGGGCTGCCACCGTGAAGGTGGGAGGGACACGCCCTTTGACACCAGTACAGCCGCTTTAACCAGCTTCATATATGAGTTCCCTGTCAATCTCATGCGTCCTGGTCCAAAGATGACCCCTCACCAGTGCCATTCAGTAGTGCTGGATGCTCTCCAGTGCTAAGAACTGGTATTAGAGCCAGTATCCTCCAACAAGCAGCAGGATTATTGTAAGCATAAAATGGGATAGTGCCAGGACTGGTTCCGTCATCAGAAGAATGGAATGCAAATGTTTACATATAAACAAACATTGCTCCAACAAAAATTAAATAATAAGTTGTTTTGCAATGCCCCTTTCCTTACCCGTGCCCCATTTATGGGCAACAAAAATAGGGAGGCCACTGGGAATTATCTATGGTGGCTAGACCAACTGCATTTATTCTGACACCCGTCTTCATCTATCATAAACTTCCCATGGATATAAAAAACGCATTGGTAGTTTTGGGGATGTAATTTGAAATGTGGTGCTGCAGAGGAGTTCTGCGGATACCCCGACTGCTAAAAAAAAGACAAACAAATGCATCCTCGAGCAAATTAAGCCTGCGCTCGCCCTAGAAGCCAAGATGACTAAACTGAGGCTGTTGTACTTTGGACATGAGAAGGCCTGACTTGCTAGAAAAGACAATGATGCTTTGCAAGGAGGGGAGCAGCAGGAAAGAGAAAGACCATCTTACAGGTGGATGGACTCTATCAAGGAAGGCATAGCCCTGAATCTGCAAAACCTGAGTGCAGCTGATGATGACAGGATGACTTAGAGGTTTCTCATCCATGACCTCATCCATGAAGTCACCATGAGCTGAAGTTGACTTGACTGCAGGTAACACCAACAACAAACTACACATGTTGTGAGCAAGGGAGGAGAGGCAATGATGAAGGCATATCTGAGCATTTCAGCTTAACTTCTGGCCTCCGTTTTAAAAAATTTAATAAACATTTAATTTTAATAATCGTTTAATCTTTAACAAAGATTTTAAAAAATCTTTATTAGATTTTTTTATTGATATAACACCTTTTTCCCAAAATCGAACTCAAAACTGCTTACAACTTAATAAAAACAATACAGATATTAAAAAACTATATAAAACATCAATAAGAAGTATAAATATAGAAGATTGTTAGAAACAATTTATAAAGCTAAAAATCATTAAAATTCATTAAAAGACTCTACTGCCGTTGTAGTGTGCTTTCACGTAATTTGTGACTTAGGGCGACCCTAAGGCAAACCTATCACATGGTCATCAGGGGCTGAGAGTGTGTGACATGCCCAAGGTCACCCAGTTGGTTTCCATGGCTGAGCGGGGAATCAAATTCTGGTCTCCAGGATTGGAATCCAATGTTCAAACTTGTACATCAGAGCTTTCCAAACTTTTCATGTTGGTGACACACTTTTGAGACGTGCATCATTTCATGACACATTAATCCAGTAAGCGGAGACAGCCCTTCCACCTGAGCCTGGCCCACTGCCGCCCTTTCTGGGGTCTTCCTCATCCTAGGGGGCGGCGGTGGGAGAGGCAAATCCTTCACCTGGGCCTGGCCTGCCATGACAGCAGGAGAGGCAGCCCTTCCACTTATGTTCATGCGACACATCTACACAGTTGCAGCTGACACACCAATGTGTCATGACACACAGGCCATTTCCGCACGAGACTGTTATAGCACTATGATTCCACTTTCAACATCCAATGGAATCCTGGGGTTTGTAGTTTCGGGAGGGGCCAGTGGAAGGAGAAACTTGTCAGTGGAAGGAGAAAAAGGAGAGACCACCCTAGCCTTCCTAGCGGCGAGTTCCAAAGTCATGGAGCCACCTCAGAGAAACCCCTCTCCCTTGTTCCCCCAAATGAGCCTGAGAAGGTGGTGCGACAGAGAAAAGGGCCCCTCTTCAAGATCTCAGAGCTTTAATGGATTCATAAAGGGAGATGCAGTCCTTCAAATATGGTCCTTATTTTGGTTTTAAGTACAAGTTCTAGCTTAATTTGGCTTCTTCCTCCCTGATTGTCCTCAGATTCTGGAACTGTCGGGTGATTTTACAAAAGCCCCATTAAGAAAGTTTGTTTGTTTGTGTATCAGAAAATAGAGTTAACTGGCATGTCTGGAGAGCCTACAACTTAATGCATGTGGAGCAAATGCAGAAAAGATGAGAACACTGAGGGAAGAAGGCCGGCTACAGTGCAGAAGGAAGAAGCATATCCCTTGTGCTCCCTTCTGCAGCCAGTCAGCCGGGTGCGGAGGGGAGCATTCCTGTCGAGCTCCCTTCCAGGCAAAGGTGCTGCCAGGATTGCAATGGGACAATGCAGGAGAGTGTTATCATGCAGAATTGGCCTGAGCCAAGATATGGAAAATCCTGAACTATCATTATTTTTGTTTTCTTAAAGTTCAGCCCCATCTCCTGATTTATGCTTCTCAAATTCCATGTTCCTATAATGTGTGTTGTACCGCTTCTGATTTTTCTTTCACCGCTGAGCACAGCAAAAGCTGAACATCCTTTCAGGTTGCATCATTAGCCACAGTAATTGTCCTTTGCAGTTGTCCTTCGCTGTAACCCTGTCACTCACTGAACACCATTGGACTTGGGAGTGTCATCTTCTGGCACTATCTCCTGTTTCATTTTGGATTGTCTCATCACAGGGGTTTCGTGGGCAAACAGCATGAAAGGGCGCATACTATGCCCCCTTCTGTGCAGTACTAACAAGTGTAATCTCTGGTGCCACTGCCGTTGTCTCTGAGAGATCCTCTACCAGTGTCACCCTGCTCTACCACTTCTTCCCAGTAGCCGTTTGGCACATTTAGTCTGGTTTCTCTGCAAAAGCCTGTCTGAAATGGGAGAACCTACCAGCAGCAGTGCTGCTGTCAGCATAGCCTCTTGTCTCACAGGAACGTGCAACCCCACCACTATGGAAAGCTAATGCCACGGGTGGATAATTTACAACAATCCTCAGAATAATTCACCAAAAGAGCTTCCAGGAAAATAGAGCCAGTCTTGCCTTTTTGTTTTTCCAGGTGGTCCTGCTCCTTTGTTATCTAAGCAAAGGCATGGTACACCTTTTTAATAAACAAACAAACAAACAAACACAGGTGCAATGGTCTGCTCCTAGAGGGGGGAATTCAGACTTGACCAATCTTGCTTTTAGGGATATGCCATCTAGGTGAATTCTGAGAGGCAAAGACAACATAGAATACGCATTAAAAACGCCACTTATTTTGGTTGATTGTTCAAAGGGATAGCCGTGTTTGTTGATTTTAGCACAAGAAGACATACCTACACTCTCTGGTGAAGTTGTACAGATTGTAGAAATGGATACTATTGCAAAGAAGAAGAAAAAGAGCACCAAGAGATAACTTTGCCTTTCCAAGATTAGAGAAGTGAGCAGAGGCCAACATCTCTGTGGACGGAAAGTGGCAGCAACGTCCTTTAGCATCCAGTCCTTAGAACAATTTCATTTTATAATCCAGGAGACCTAATGAGTAGCCTAAATGAATGTGCAGATTTGACTGGTACCTTCCATTTTCTATCTCAGTTTCTACTTCTGTAGGCATGAGATTACTAAAAGTTTACAAGTGAATATGGAATTCACCAACAGAAAAACAGCTTGTAGTTTCCTTGAAGACAGATTGCCGGTCCTCTAGGTTGGACATGGCATATTGATGTCAGGTTGGCTTTGGCCTCCCTGCCATGTAATCCTGGGGTTTGCAGTTTAGAATTCTCAGCCAGAGAGCTCTTTGGCCTCAGTAAACTACAAGCCCCAGAATTCCACCAAGGATGTTGAAAGTGGAATAACAGTACTATAACGGTGTACAGTAGGCCCTCCACATTCGTGAGGGTTAGGGACAGAGAAGCCTCGTGAATGTTAAAAAATTATGAACAATTCCTCTGGCAGGTGCCCTCCCTCCACTCTCCTGCCAGCTGCCAGTACGTGCTGGAGGTGGCCCAGGGCATGAAAGGGCAATGGCCCGCCCTGCACGTTCCTCTGGGTCTCCTCTGAAGCACCCACGTGGGTGGAGCCCCCAGGGCATGCAGGGAATGGGTGATCGCCCCCCATTGCAAGCTCCTGCCGGCTGCCAGAGCAACCACGAGGGCAGCAGCAAGAGACTACAGAGAGGGGATGATCTTTCCCCTCCCTGCGCCTGGCCAAAAGGCCAGGGAATTGGAGGGGAAGAATGGTGGGGAGGCAAGTGGGCACATCGTGAATAATCAAACCTATAGGATGGGGGACACGTGGCTGGATAGCAGTACGTGTGAAAGGGATCTAGGAGTCTTCATAGACCACAAGCTGAACATGAGTCAGCAGTGTGATGCGGCAGCCAAGAAAGCCAATGTAATTCTCGGCTTCATCAATAGGAGTATGGTGTCTAGATCGAGGGAGGTACTGGTACCACTCTACTCTGCTTTGGTTAGACCCCATCTTGAATACTGTGTCCAGTTCTGGGCACCCCAATTCAAGAAGGATATTGAAAAGCTGGAGCAAGTCCAGAGGAGGGTGACCAAAATGGTGAGAGGCCTGGAAGCCATGCCTTATGAGGATAGACTTAGAGAGCTGGGTATGTTTAGTCTGCAGAAGAGGAGGTTAAGAGGGGACATGATAGCCATGTTTAAATATTTGAAGGGATGCCACGTAGAGGAAGGAGGGGACTTGTTTTCTGCTGCTCCAGAGACCAGGACAAGGAGCAATGGATTCAAGCTGCAGGAAAGGAGATTCCACCTGAACCTCAGGAAGAACTTCCTGACAGTCAGGGCTGTCCGGCAGTGGAATCTGTTGCCTCGGAGTGTAGTGGAGTCTCCTTCCTTGGAGGTTTTTAAGCAGAGGCTTGATGGCCATCTGTCGGGATTGATTTGAGGGTGTTCCTGCATGGCAGGGGGTTGGACTGGATGGCCTGTGTGGTCTCTTCCAACTCTGAATTTCTATGATTCTATGATTCTATGAAACCTGCAAAAGTGAAACCTGCGAATGTAGGGAGGAGAACTGTAGTGTGGATATGGCGTTTGAAAGCAGGCTGTGTATATGACTTGAAGAGTGAACGATCAGTTCCTCAAAGAGTGCTGAACCTATTGATCCATTTGCCTTCTCTTATGGAAAGGTAAGGAAATAAATACCAGCGTGTGTGGACTTGGCCACAGCCCAAAGTGACAAGGGAACCATTAAGTGGCTTTCACTCACGTGGGATCCCAGTCTTTTCACTCCTGGGTTCCCTCTAGCAAGCGATCAGCCATCACTCTCAGAATCTCGCTCTCACCATGCCAAAGCAACTTTCTCAGATGGAATCAATAAAAGCTGTAGCCTGTTTAATCCAGTTTCCATGCGTAGGTGTCCTCCTTGGTATCCTTGATTCTCCCTTGCTGCCGAGGGCTGCAATAATGTATATGCAATTACCTCTTCTAGTCAACTCGAGTGCTGCTTTTGAGTGGAAAAGCACAAATGTAACCAAAAAAGTTAAAAACAATGAAATAATAACAAACAGAGCCCTCTCTTTGTAGTGTGGCAACCTCGTGCAGCTGATTTGAGGTGTTTAAAAGGAGCAGTATTTTATTAACCATTTAATTGATTGATGTTGAATGTATACTGCCAGGATGTCCAAATAGCCTGTTCAGCCTCTGACATTATATGCCCCTCAATTCGGAGGGAAAGTATTAATTGTAACTCCACCTCTGGAAGCAAAATATCTCAGGTGAACCTGAAATTTCTTCATGACAGCTTTATCACTGCAATGTATGCGCATTTATTCTGGCACTGTGATTTATAAATACTATTTTTTTTCTTACATCCTCTCTCTTTTCCTTCACTCTCTTCTAGGATGGCTGCAAGTGGTACAGAGCTGCGACTCTGGAGTGCAACTGATAGCGGACAAGCCAGCTGGAGGGCCAAGGTCTTTCCCAGATTTTCATGTCGCTTTGGCATGCAGCTTTGAGTACTCCACCAGTTGGTTCAGGCAGAAGGTTATTCTCTCTGGGGCATTGACAGTCAATGTAGCGTGCTCTAAAGAGGTGGCTCCCCTATTATCTAACCGCGTGCCCGGATTGGCTGCAAGACTGTGGGAAACCGCGAGGTCTAAAACTCACATAACTGCTGAGCCAGTCACAGATATAAATAGAGGCGCTCCAAAAGCTTTGGAGCATAAGGTGTAGCAGCTGATACTGGCTGATACACAGCTAGTAGTCAGGCATGGCCCCTAGCAACAGCTGCATGCTCCACAAGGAAGAGGAGAGATTGCCAGTAAAGGAAAAGAATAAGGTAACTCGCAAACTTTGATAAACTTCTTGTCCAGTTAACCACAGTGTACGCTGTGTGTATTGATGCCTGCTGCAGACATAGCACTGGAGTTCAAATGTTTGGGTCTAAAGCACCCTAAAGCAGGCAGCTGGAAATTATGTTATTCTTTTAAAAGGTACCAGAGTCTGTGCTGCACGATAAGCTCTGGCTGAATGTGGTTAGGTGAAATTTGATCCGGTGATGTTGGTAAAGCTCTAAGGCCTTCCTTCTTTCTCTTTGGCAGCTGAGGAAGCCGGTAGTGGAGAAAATGCGTCGTGATCGGATTAACAACAGCATCGAGCAGTTGAAGGTCTTGCTGGAGAGAGAATTCCAGAGGCATCAACCCAACTCCAAGCTGGAGAAAGCCGACATCTTGGAAGTGGCTGTCAGTTACCTTAAGCAGCAGCATCAAATACAGCAGCACGGTGAGTACAGAAGTGGGGTTTGCGCCCACTGTGGATGCCGGCTGGCTCTCAAGGCATAAACAGTGGTCAAAGTCACAGGAAGCGGAGCCCCAAACATCCCAAGGGCACTAGGCTGATTCTGCCTGCTATAGAACAAGCAGTTCAAGCTATTTGCATGCAAGGTATAAGAGGGGAAAAGTCCATCACTGATTTCTAATCTTCCTAGTTAAGTATCCTATAAGTAAAAATCTTGAGTTTGCACATATACATATTTAAGCTTTATAATTTCCCAAAAGTGATGTGGGACTGGGGCAGCGGGGGGGGGGCTTATGTTTACTCCCTATATATTTTGTTTTTTCAGGGAGGTGAGATCAGGTTAGCGATATGGTATACATCAAAAAGTTCCTCATTGTGACATTTGAAACTCTATGGGTGATAGCTTCCTTTTTTTTCTTTTTTCTTTTGACACAATCTGCCTTACAGGGTTGTTATGCAGACACAGCTGGAGTTAGGAAAACTGTACCTCATGACTGCATTCATCCTTTCATCTGAACACAGCATTAATGTATCATTTTTTTTCATTTCTTTCCTCAGCAGCATTCAGCCCTAAGAATCCAGAATTTGATTTTAACACCGGCTACCTGCGTTGCTTGAGAGAAGCTTTGTATTTCCTGTCCTTATGCGAACCCAAGAAGGAAGCCCAAACCCAGCTGCTTAAACATTTCTGCAAAGTCCATGTGACCGTAGAGGGTGGCCACCCCAGCGCTGCACTCACATACTATGTGCCACTGTCGCCTTGCCCTCCATCCAGACAAAAGTCTGCCAGCAAGAATCCACCAACTATTACTGCTGCCATCTGGAGACCATGGTAGAAGCATGGCTGGATCTCCCAAATTATGATCTGCGAAGCTTAAGACAAACAAACCCAGAGGGATCTTTGTTTTTACAGTCCCTCTTTTAAAAGTAGGAAACGTTTAGTTTCCAGGGGTGGAGGGAGGTAGTAGTGAAGGCTGTTTTTCTGTAGCAAGAAAAATTCAAGTCTGTAAAATAATTTTCCTTCACAGTGAAGGGTTGTGCCTGCATGTTGCAGGAGGCGGTCAGCTTGTATGAGCTGCTGTGACAGTGTCTTTTTCCTTCGCAAGGCAAAAAGTAGAACAAAACCCAGTTGGTTTTGCTTGAAAGATGCCTTCCTGACACCAGAGGCTATTTGCCAAAGACTTCAACAACATCTGTCAAAGGGCCGAAGGAACTGGACTCTGTAAATGGTGTCCTTCAGAGAGGAAAATGTAGTTTGTATCAAAGTGTTTCTCTGTGGGCTTCCATTGTGCAGTCCCCTTATGGACAGAAATTTGGGATGAAACTTTCATTGTATTTAGCACAAAATATCCTTTGAGGAGAAAATAAAGAAAATGTGATTGCAAGAGTTAGGGTCTGTGTATAGTTACTTTTGTACCCCACTCCTTTTATTTTTATTTTTTTTGAGAGCCCCTTCCCAAAATTAGTCCTGTATTGTTTACATAGATAGGTTCTGCTTTATCTGTGCGTGCTTCTCTTGTTTTGAGAGAGAATTGGATGCCTTTTGTAAAGGAAAACATGTATGTTTAATGAGGAAGAAACAATGTGTGTTATGATTCTTCAACATGAATGATTCAGAATCCTTTTATAAAGTCATGGTGCCTTTATTATGTGGCATTGAATGTGATCCAATGGCTATACTAATTAAAACAAAAAATAAACTTCATCTCTGTGTCTATGAATGTGTCCTTCCTTGCAGATGTGGTCAGGTGTGTCATGAACCCAAAAGGCACACTAGAACACCAGAGCATGCTTTCCACATGGAATTTGCTGCTTGATTTGGGGCCATGAAATGATTTTGGGTTGACTTGTTATGTGGCAGAGAAATGGATCCCCAGTAATGATTGACATGACCAGAAGATAAGCTACTGATCTTTCTGGTGGGCCACTTTGTCACAGCACCTGGGGTCTTGGTAACCAATCATTCAGAATAATTACAATTTTAAATTCCATACTGAATGAACAGAGGACTTTTGGTTTATGGCATTTGGTAAGTGTTATAATCATGGGGGCAGCTGTAGGACCTTTTTTGGGAGCTGGATTGGTCAGTGTGCCCTATTATTGTGGCACCGGGTTTGCTCCAAAGTGAGGGATGGATGCCTGTGTACCCATTTCTCTGCTTTGGATATCCTTTCTGGGATGGGAGGGGATGAAGCACTTGGGGCAGGTCCAGCTCAGGGGCTTACCATCACTCCCTTACCCTAGTGCCAGTGGAAATGATTCAGTGGATTCTGCCCATGTAGATCCCAGTTTCTGCCCTCCAATGGATCTTCCATCAGCTGATAGGCCAGGGGTGGGTGCCATTAGCTAGTAAATAGGTCCTCTTATGCTGGGATCTACATCCTATACTGATCCAATCTTTTAAGAGCTGTAACCAATAAAGGTGTGGCCATGTTAATAAGTATGTTAATACGGGTCCTTTTATCCAGGCCCTCTTCATTGTTTCTAGCCCAGTAAACTGCCTGAATTGCCAACATTCCAGACTGGAAAACCAACCAAATTCCCCAGCCATACAGCACAAGATGGGTTTGATTCATAAACTGTACATGTTCTGCTTACCCACTTGAGGCAAAAAAGGCCATATTCTGGAAAATAACATGGATCAGTATGTTTTCTACTTCATATAGTGTGAATAGCCTTGGCAACAGGCTGAAAATGCTGCTGATCAAGGCCAGCTTGGTACATGGGGGGGGGGAATACACCCTTAATCCAACATTTGATCCTGGAAAAGTTTACTGACCTGGCTTGTACTAGATACCTGGCTGGATGAAGGGGGGGGGGTTCTGGTCAGCTTTGTCCACCTAGGTTCTCTGTAGAATGGTGGTGTCCAACCTTTGGTCCTCCAGGTGTTTGGGACTTCAACTCCCAGAAACCCAGCTACTCGGTTAACAGGCAAGAATTCTGGGAACTGAAGTCCAAAACACATAGAGGACCAACGGTTGGACAGCACTGCTGTAGCGCATCAGGCAAAGCCTGGGAGTGGGAGACAGAAGAGAGAGCTGTAGTGGTCTATTTCTATCTCCCTCCCCACATCCCTTATTCCTCATTGTGCTGAGTTTATTTTATTTTATTTTACTTTATTTTATTATTCTGAAGGAAGGTGGAAGATAAGGATAATAAGGATTCTGTTGTTCTTCCAATTACAGCAAAATCCACAAAGAACAATACCTTTATTGGCCAACCAAAATACAGAAAATACATCAGGGAAGCTTTTGAAACTTCATTTTTTCATCAAGCAAAGATGATAAAAATCATATGGGAGAAGAAAAGTGATGATGTTAGAGGAGCAAGCCTACACACTGCCTCTAAACCCTGGAAATTTGCCCACTTCTCCTCTGAACATATTTGGAAGACAGATTTTCCAGCCCCCTCTGGCTGTCCTGCTCCTGGTAAACAGCCATAAACCTATATATAGGACACTCTACGAAAGATGGCATACAATTCAGGCAGCTTTACACCTTTGAACCCTGGCCCTTTCCTTAAGAATCATGTCCTGGTCTGTGAACATAAGATGAATTCCCTTCACATATCACAATGTACAGGGACAAAGATTTTTAAAATATGTATTTCAGGCCAGTTGTTTGTAAAAACCCTGAAAATTATTGTGCTATGTCCCACTGTGTCTTATTCAATTTCACGGGAATTTCATTCTTTTGGTCAGAATTTTGTAGTTTCTGATCTGTTATTGCTATTTCTTATTTTTTGTTTATTATTTATTTATTTATTTATTGTTATTTCTCGTTATTGTTATTTTTCAGTAGTTTCTAATCTGTTATCATAAATTATCTAATTTGTGTTATTGGTTCATTGATTAAATTGTAAGTGTCCCCGTTTCTCCACTGGATGCCCAAAATCCAAGACTTACTTTAAAAATGTCCACTAAAAACATTGTCCTGCACTTAACTTTTCCTAGGTTTGGCCCACACCTATTCCCCCTGCCCCCAAAAAACTCTATGCCCTTATTCATTGTGGCAGAGAATTCCATGATAAAAGGATGCTATGTCTCTCTTCAGTCTACTGCCAATGTATTTCACCAGATGATTTATTATAATTTCAGAGAGCGAGAGAGGTAAAGGAACTACAGAGGTGTTTGTCCTTCACTTAGATGTGAACCTGCTTCTATTAGTCTTTTCTTTTTCTCATCTTTTTTCCTCCCAGTAAGCTTCCAAAAAGGGATTCTAATGACTGGTTGTTTTAAAAGCAGCCCAAATTCAGAGGTAAATCATATTGCACTGTTCATATGGAAGGGTGGGAAAATTCAGGTCATTTCTGCACAACACTGTCATAGTGCTATTATTCCACTTTCAACATCCTATGGAATCCTGGGGTTGCAGTTTAGGGAGGGGCATTTAGGATTCTCAGCCAGAAAGCTCTTTGGCCTTAGTAAACTACAAACCCCAGAATTCCACGGGAGAATGAAAGTGGAATAATAGCACTTTACCAGCGTAGTGCGGAAATGGCCTCAGTTATGCAAACAAAACAAAACAAAAAGAATTATTTCCCTGTCATTCTTACCTCCTCTCCCAGCCCACAAGCCTGCTATGCCTGTTTTGTTCATAAACATATTGAATCTGCTTGGCACAGTTTCTATCTTGCTTTTCGAAGCACTTTTCCAGAGACTGTGGAAGTACAGAAGACCTAAAAGTAAATTAACAAAAAATTAAAAACAATGATTTATTTCTGCCATATGCACTCCCCCTTAAACTGAGCTAGAAAGGGCATCCCATGCAAGTGATATGGTCACAGAAAGCATAACGTCCCCAGAGTACTGAAAGGGATTTGGGTTAATGCTGATTGATGAGTGTTATCCATGGGAAAGTAAATTGCTCCAGATGGTCTATCAGAACAGGAATTGCTGGTAACCACAATAGGGAATAGGCCCATTAATGGGTACTGTAGCTGGCACACTTCTTTTGTTCTCCTGGTGAATGTCCTCAATGGGCAGAAAAGTGTGGGAAACACCAAGGAATGCCATCCCAAATCCTGAGGTTAATAGGGGCACTGTTAGAAGAGTCTCCCCGGGCTTTCGGATCAACATACCAAATAAAGATGGTGTAAAAGCTGGAACGGAACAAAACAGGATGGAATGGACATTTTGTAATAAAAAATTAATTCCAAGAATAATGGAGCGTGCGGTATTTCAGAACACAAAAACTTTCCAGCTTCTGCACATTCTGTCTATATTAGGAGCAGAGAATGCCAAATTCTGAAACAGCCAAATATATCAAACGCACCAGTCATAAAACCTGAGTAACAAAACAAGTCACAATTTTTTCCATGGAATTCATGTTCTAGAAAATAAGGCTAAGTTGAACCGACAAAATTCACTTCTCCCAAGAGACTCCATAGCAGCAACGAAATGAGCCAAAAATTACAAAAGAGGCAGTCCAGAGGCAGTCTGGAAAATGGCCTAGAACGCTAACTTCCCAGTATAAAAATAAACCAAATTTATCACTACAAAATGATGGTAGGAATACATGGATTCTTTGAGGTTTTATACCTTATTGTATTACTCTCATCTTGAAACACGACTGGGGAAGTTGGTAGGGTAAGCTAGAGAAGTTGTTGTTGTTATGAGAAGTTTCCTAGAAAACTTTTTTTTCCTGGAATGGGTAGTGGAATGTGGATTCATCGCATTTAGTTGCTCCCATCTCATCCTGTATCAGCACTAAACATGTTTGCTCAGTGCGGAATTTGCTGTCAAGCTGCATTGTGCTGCCATCTCGTGGAAATGGAGGGTTTCATCTGAGGAAACCTGAAACAAAAAGGTCACAATGCATTCTCATTTACTGTTTGCTTCCACACTGGATGCTAAGTCAATCATCCCATTCTCTAGAACTGTGCCATGCCTTCCAACTCTCCAGATTTGGCAGGGACAGTCCCAATTAATCCTTTGCCATTCCTCCTTTTCAACTATTTTTAAAAATCCCAGTTTCCCTCTCCTCCTCCCACTCTGCCTCTTACTTCCATTGCTGCAAACAAAGTTCAAAGTGTAGAAGTAATTGGCACTCTGTGCTGAGAGGAGTCTTGCTCTTCCCAATAGGCTCAAGCAAAAGCAAACGGCTGTAGTCTCTCTTAGCTTGTGCATTTCATAGAATGATAAGAGTTGGAAGAGATTCCAGGGGCCACCCAATAAAACCCCTTGCCACGCAGGAACACACATCAAAGTGCTCCCAAAAGATGGCCATCCAGCCTCCGTTTAAAAACCTCCAAAGGAGACACCACCACACTCTGAGGTGGCATCTTCCACTGCCAGACAGCTCTGACCACCAGTAACTTCTTCCTAAGGTTCAGGTGGAATCTCCTTTCCTGCAGCTTGAATCCATTGCTCGTTGTCCTAGTCTCTGGAGCAGTAGAGAACAAGCCTGCTCCCTCCTCAACATGACATCCCTTCAAATATTTAAACAGGGCTATCATGTCCCCTCTTAACCTTCTCTTTTGCAGACTAAACATCCCCAGCTCCCTAAGCCGTTCCTCAGAGGGCTTCATGGTTTCCAGGCCCTTCACCGTTTTGGTCACCCTCCTTTGAACACACTCCAGCTTGCTGATATCCTTTTTGAACTGAGGTGCCCAGAAAGATATTAATAACTTTGGCCATCTTCCCCCCACTTTTGATGTTGCTTGGCCATGTGTGTGTCCTGGTTTTTACCTGTGAAATGTTGCAGCGTTTGAAGGTCTTCTCAGGCTATCTGATGTGGGGAAATGTCCATTTTCTATTTTCAACATGCCCAGGACTATATTTGTGCTATTGGATACAACCGTTTCTTTCCTGGAAACTTGACAGTGCCAACAGTCAATGGCTTGGGGACCACAACCACTTGGAATAGCAGAGCTCTAGAATGCTCCATTTCATTCTCCACCAGGCCAGTTCTCAGTTTTCTTTTTCCTGCTGACATTCTTTGGCAATAGCTCAACAGGAGGGCATTTTTTCCTCACTGAGGGTTTGGTGACCTGCCCTCTTTGGTATTTGCTTGGTTAATTTTTCATACCTTTCTGGACCTGAAAAGTTTTCCTGATCACATTAGTACCTCCTTCTTTTTCTCAATGATTCCAGACTTCTCTCCATAGTTCAGCCCCTACTTCTGGGACAACTGGTTTGTCCAGACTGTAGCTGTTTGCAGTTTCATGCACCATATAAATAAATACATGAAGGGGAATGATACTAAACATTTTAAACTTTTCTTCCCTTTTTAATTGTGGAAAGGACAATGTTTTTGCCAATTATTAATTAAGACTGAAACCTCATCATGGGGAAAAGTCTTCTTTCTTCTTAATGTAACAATTTGTTCTATACAGCTTTTTTTTCTTTTAGGTGTTTTTCTGTGTATGTCGGTTTGATTGGTGTTCCTTTTTCTATGTCAATATTGCATTTGGTGAAAATAAATTTAAAAATATGCTAAATGAAATGGGGTATTTATAAAGCCATCCTTTCTCCTTTTTTTTTTTAACTGTCTCCTAGTAAATGTGCCACGTATTACACATTCAAGTGTACCATTAAACTGAACTGGATTTGTCTCACTTTTGCTTTCTTCCCTGCGTCTCTTTATATTGCATCATCCATTTCGAATACTACATGTCCAGAAGCAGAAAAATCCCATGATTCCAACTCAAGAAGCCTGGATATTGAAGCTATTTGGACATACGGCCAAGATGGATAAATTGACAATGCTGCTAAGAGCCTCTCACACAAAGAATAGAAAAACAATGGGAGGTTTTCTTGTTCATAAGGGTCAATGAGGATGAAGAAGTAGTAAAAGGATGTGAGTAAAGGGAATCATAGAATCATAGAAATGTAGAGTTGGAAGAGACCACAGGGGCTATCCAGTCCAACTCCCTGCCATGCAGGAACACCCTTCAAAGCACTCCTGACAGATGACCATCAAGCCTCTGCTTAAAAACCTCCAAGGAAGGAGACTCCACTACACTCCGAGGCAGCATCTTCCACTGCCGGACAGCCCTGACTGTCAGGAAGTTCTTCCTGAGGTTCAGGTGGAATCTCCTTTCCTGCAGCTTGAATCCATTGCTCCTTGTCCTGGTCTCTGGAGCAGCAGAAAACAAGCCCTCTCCCTCCTCAACGTGACATCCCTTCAAATATTTAAACATGACTCTCATGTCCCCTCTTAACCTTCTCTTCTGCAGACTAAACATACCCAGCTCTCTAAGTCTATCCCCATAGGGCTTCATGGCTTCCAGGCCTCTCACCATTTTGGTCGCCCTCCTCTGGACCTGCTCCAGCTTGACCATGTCCTTCTTGAATTGGGGTGCCCAGAACTGGACACAGTATTCAAGATGGGGTCTCATCAAAGCAGAGTAGAGTGGTACCAGTACCTCCCTCGATCTCGACACCAGACTCCTATTGATGCAGAGTAAAATGTAGAAAGACTTTAAAGATATAGAAAAGTATTATATAATCCCATAATTATATTATATTATATATATTTAGATATACATACATCTCATAATCATATTATTGATAGCAATCTAAATATTTATTATACAATATATTTATCAACCTTGGCTATATCTAAATAGCTTCAAAAAATATGACATTGAAGCTATTTGGATATAGCCAAGATTGATAAATTGCCAACACTGCTAAGAGATCTCTGACACACAGAATATTAAAAACAATGAGAGGTTATTTTGCTCATAAGGATCAATGAGGATGAGGAAGCAAAAGGATGTGAGTACAGGAAAAATTAACATGTAGAAATTTTAAGATATCTAAAGGTATTATATAATAAATATTTAGATTTATCAATAATAAAAAGTTAAAATTCAGAGTGATGAACTTCAGCAAAGTACAATACAGAGGTAATAAACTCTTCTCTATGTGGGAAGTTAATAATCCCTCTCTTTTGTATCTGCAGTAACTCTTTAGCAGGTTAGATAATTATTATGTTACTTTAGTTTGTTAGTTTTGTCTTGTGTGCTATTGTAGCTCTTTCCTTTTCCACGCCGCTTTATATGAGCCAAAGTATGTTTAAGAATTTCTTTTGAAAAAACAATTATATCATCCCACCGTAAACGTTATAGTTTAATTCTGGATATATTTCTTCTTCTTATACTTCTTCTATATTCTTCATATATTCTTATATTTCTTATTATCACCTATCATATATTATTATATATTATATTATTATATAATAATAATATTTATGCTATATATTCGTTTTATATATTAGTTATATGTTATATATTAATTTATTATATAATATATATTGCATAATAATATAATAATATAATAATAATATTTATGCTATATATTTGTTTTATATATTAATTATATGTTATATATATTAATATATATATATATAATTAATATATATATTTATTTATTATATTATATTGCATACATTATATTATAATATAATATATATTGCATATATTATATTATAGTTTTATTATTATGTTATATTATTAAATTGTGTTACTGTTTTGCTTTTTTAAATCTTCAAATGGAAGAAACTTATAAATATTCAGTGACAAAAGCAGCAGCAGTAGTTTGGGAGCTGCACTGATTCCCTGCTGTCCCGTATTTGGCCATGGAATCAGGGAAGTCGAGGTATGGGCAGAGGCACTCTTTCCCTCCCCTTCCTCCTTAAAGGCGAAGGATCTTTTTTTCCCCTCTGCCCTCCTCCTCTTCCTGGTATTAACATGCAAAACTTATGCGCATAAATTTGCATGCCTAATGAGGCCGGGCGCGGAGCGAGCGGGTCGATGCGTCCAAAATGGCGGAGTGGGGCGGGCGAGGCGGTGGGAAGCGAGGCGGCGGCGGGGTCGTCGGCGGCGGCGGCAGCCTGGACAAGAGCATCACCCTCCCGCCGGACGAGATCTTCCGCAACCTGGAGAACGCCAAGCGCTTCGCCATCGACATCGGTGAGCGGGCCGGGCCCCAAAAACGCCGCGGCGCCCTCCTTCTGTCTCCAGTCAACGCTGCCGCCGCCACGGTTCCTATGAGGCAGCGACCGACTGAGGAGAGGTGTGTGAGGGAGGGCGCAGAGCACGTCGGGAAGTGGAGTCCCGGCTCCGGTCGGGGCCTGTGGCTGCGGAGCGGAGCGCGGACCTCAACTCCCGACGTGCTCGGCGGAAGAGCGGGCGGCGCTGAGCCTGACGGTAGGAGTAGTTCTCGCGGCCATTGGCGGCCGGGGCTGCTAGTGGCCAAAAGACTACAAGGCCCGGCATGCTCCGGTGTGGCTGAGAAGGCTGACAGGGTGGGGGGACAGATAGTATAAACAAGGTGTCTTTATTTGGGGCGCAAGGGCAGGGGAATGTGGGGGGATCCACTGTGGGGAGAAAGAAGCCGTTGGGCCCAAACTGAAGGGTGTAGGAGGCGGAGAGGTCTGTGGGAGGTGGGGACGGGGCTCCCCAGAAGTGAGGGGGGCTTGCGGTTGAATATGTCAGCCTGAGGAAAGGGTCGCTGCAAAGAAAGCGGGGTCACCATGTTGAGGTTGAGGGACACCTTCATTTTTGGGGTTGGTCAGGTTTTATTATTAAAGGATCTGCGGTCAAAAAGAGGAGAGCTTCCTGCCCCTTGGGGTGTAGGGTTAGGCTTCTCTGAAGAATTAGAATTAGGCCATTTCCGCACTAGCCTGTTATAGCGCGATGATTCCACTTTCAACATCCTCTGGAATCCTGAGGTTTGCAGCCGGCCCCTCCCGAAACTGCAAACCGCAGGATTCCAGAGGGTGTTGAAAGTGGAATCATCGCGCTATAACAGGCTAGTGCGGAAATGGCCTTAGAAACTTGTAACCATAAGGCCGTTTCTGCACTAGGCGGTTATAGCGCTATTATTCCACTTTCAACCTCCTATGGAATCCTGGGGTTTGCAGTTTAGGGAGGGGGCTCAAGGGATCCTCCCTAAACTGCAAACCCCAGGATTCCATAGGAGGTTGAAAGTGGAATAATAGTGCTATAGCAGTCTAGTGCGGAAATGGCCTAAGACAGACGAAGAATGTCAATCGTGCATGCAAAGTACATTGAAAGGGGAAAGTGCTGGATGGGTACCAGGTAATAACAACACTTGTCATTTATTTATTTATTTTAAAATATTTTTTTTTAAAAAAATATAAGCGCATTTTAGGTATAAAACCAAATCTCATAGTCTGTCCTAGGGTGACAACAGCCCAACCAGGAGGGTTGCAAGCCTTCAAGATGGTGCAAATTGGTGGATTTCAAAAGCTTTGTTGTTAATTGCTGGATTTTTATTTATGGTGACACTTCCAAGAAACCTGCCATAAACACCCTGCAAACTGAGGGGTGGCTTCCTTGATTGAGTTTATCTGCTGACAATGTGGTCTCCCTCTTTTCCTCCTACCTTAATAACCATTATTTTTACTTCTTGTGCCATCTCACGATGTGCCCTAAGTGCAACAGCCTCAGTCCAGTCATTTTGGCTTCTATGGACAGTTCAGGCTTATTTTGCTCCGGGACCCATTCGCTTTTTGGCAGGCCAGAATATCCATAGAACTTTCCTCCAGCACCACGTTTCAAGTGAGTTGATTTTGTTCCTGCCAGCTTTCTTCACTGTCCATCCAGCTTTCCCAACCATACCTACAAACTAGGAATGCTGTGGTATAGATGATTCTGACATTGGTATTTCAGATGTTTGCACATTTTATATCCCTTTGGTTGGCTCACTGAAAGTATTACCCCAAAAAATATTTTGACATTTATACAGTAATCCCTCCACATTAGGGGCACAGGACCCCCATGAAAGTGAAAAAACCATGAATAACTCTAGGCCCTCCCAAACGATATTTAACACAGAAAAATAAGTATGATCACCATAAAACCACTGTGGATTCCTTTGAGGCCTCAGAGTTCCTTCACAAGGCAGAAGTGGGTGGCTGGTGGGGTTTACTGCCACCTCCACAGCTGCCCCGCACCATTTTTAAGAAAGACTTACAAGCCTCAGTCACAGTTTCTCAGTCTCACGAGGCTTGCAGTCTCTATTAAAATGGCACAGAGAGGCAGCAGAGAGGACAGCAAATAATCCGTGAATAATCAAATCTGCAAAAGTGAAACCTGCAAATGTTGATGGCTGACTGTAATTTAGTATTTCATATACAGATACACATTTCCAGTAGAGATTGCTGGTGTAATTACTTTGAATACAGAAATAGATGCCATAACACTTATACAGTGCTTTCTCATGTTCCAGGAGTTTTTGGTATATCCATACGACACTAATAGTATCTGGATGGGGAGGCAGAAAATGTGCTTGAAACAGATTCTCCACCTAATCATGTAGGTGAAGGAGTACAGAGAAGGATTTTGGCATGCTGATGGGTATTAGAAAAAGGCGGTCAACAGAATGAGTCTGTATTTATCACTCCTGATTCCTACATTTATTGCTTTTTCTTCTGTTCTCCATCTTAGTGTGGTTGCATGGCTGAGATGAGATTAGGAAAAGTCTTTTGCAAAAGCCATTCCAACTATAAGTCTCTAAACCTCTTTATCACTCAGGTTGGCTGTTTGAAAGGAGAGACAACTTTCATACTATCTGGGAGTGCATGCCTGTGAGTGTGTACGCCATGCACTCACAGATAATATGGAACACGTTCCGTAAATAAAAATATTACAGAATTTTCTGAACTGAATTAAAACAAAACTGTAAATTTCATAAATGTAAATATTAGTTCTTTGAAGTGTTGCTTAGCCAAGAAGAAGAAGAAAAGCATTCCATCCCTTTTGAGAGCCCTCTATTAATACACCTACTTCCACTGTTTTCTTGAATGATATGTGTTTGTCGTTCATGAAACAGTGGAAGTAGGTGCATTAATAGTAACTTAAACATGGAATCTGACCCCTATCCCACCTTGAGTTAGTCTTCTTGCAAGAAGAGAGGTTACTCTTCTTTCAATTTTTTTGTTGAAATGTAAAATCCTCTATAATTCAGGTCCTGTGGATAAAGTTATTATATTTCAGGTCAAACTGGACTGTAAAGCGAATATAATTCAAGCAAAAAGTTTGCTTTTGGATTGAGAGCTGGAGCTGACCCTTCCCTTCTTCTTGTACACAGATGGGCATGATTCTTCCAAAAGTGATGGTTTGGTTTTTCGTGGTGTTAATATATTGATAGGAAAACTAGGTTAATTCTAGAGCATGCTCTTCTCCTGGGGTCAGACTGGAATTAAAGAAAGGGGATTAACTTTAAACTAATGGGAAAGCATCCAGCAATGGGAATCCAAGACAGTTTAGGCTGGAGAACAACTAGATTTTTTAGAAAGTAAAATCAGATCTTGCTTTAGTATGCGTGTACTGTACTGTTATGTAAAGAACACATGTTACTGTAATCCAGCAAGGTAATTGTTGTGTCAGAGTAGTTTTGGAACAGATCGAGAAATATTTATTTTAAATAAGAGTTAGAAAATAAACCTGCAATTACTTTCAAATACAAACAAGGGCAAAATTCACTTCCTATGAATGCTGTTTCATTCTGTTGTAATTTTGGGTTCAGTTGACCTAGCTCTTTTCCATACTGCCTAATAGAACTTTCACTGAAATCAGGAGAAAATTCTTGATAATATTGATGCTGCTTTTCTAATGGCTCCTTTCTACTTGTGCTTGAGGTTATATGTTAGGGGTTCATTCTAAAGTTTGTTTTTGTTTTTTGTTTTTGTAGTGCTGCATTCAAAACCTGGTGCTAAAAATAGGTAATCTTGCTCTGTCTAACAGGGTTGGTTTGTGAATTTAAAATGTGAACTACTCTGAATTCTTTGGATGAGGGGCGGGATATAAGCACTACAAATATGAAGACAACAGACAGTATGAACAACAAATTTTGTTTTCCAGAGATTAAATGTCCGTACACCACACTATCTTTCCAGAAGGCCTTACTTTGTTGAAGAGTTACTTAGTCATAGAGTGATAGTATCATAAAGTTGGGAAGGATCTCATGGGCCCTTGAGTCCAACCTGCTGCCCAATGCAGGATCTCTAGCTAAAGCTAAAGCTGGTCCAACATCTTTTTGAAGATTTCTGGAGAAAGAGATCCCATCAGCTCTCTAGGTAATTGGTTCAATTGCCAAGGCACTCTTATTGTCAAATGTTCAGTTGAAATCTATTCTTCTGTACCCTCAAGCCATTAGATCTTATCCTACCCTCTGGGGCAGCACAGAACACACCTGGCCCTCCTTTCTGTGCAGCACTTAAAGAATGCAATCATGTCACCCCTCAGTATTCTCTTCAACCCTGAACATGACCAGCTCCTTCAACCTTCCTAGTATATCTTGTTCTCACACCTCTGATCCTTGTTGCTGTTCTGTGAACCTGCTCCAAGTGGTGTGTATTCTACTAAAAATGAGGCACCCAGAACTATACACAGTAGTCCAGAGGAGCCCTGAGGAGCACAGATTATGGTGAGACTGTTACCTCCCTCTGCTTGGAAACTGTGTTTCTATTAATGATGTCTAAAATGGCATTCATCTTCTTTGCTGCAGCATCACACTGCTGGCTCACGTCCAACTTAAGATCAACAATAATTCCCAAGGTCCTTTTCACATATAGCACTGAAGCAAAATGGATGCTGAGTAGTTCTGCCTTTTCATTGTGATCTGAGCATTTTACCATCTGTACTGAACAGCAGCCCTGCTGTCTCCTTCGTCATTCTGTTGCCTCGTATATGACTAAAAACCACCTTTTTGTTGCTCCTTGCTTGTCTAACCAGTCTTACCTCATTCTGAGGTTTAACTTTCTTTGTGCTATAACTGCAAGCTTGGGCTTACACTTCTGTACTCTTCCTTGGTGATTCGTCCTTCCCTCCTATTTATATACATACTTCTTTTTCTCTTCACTTCCTCCTTGAGTTTGCTGTGCAGCCACATTGGCTTTTTCAGATGTTTCCCATTTTTCCTTTTCCACAAGACTGTTTGTGATTGTGCTTTTTGCAGCTCTTCCAGAACTCCCATCCTTGCTGGGTGTCTTTTTCCTTTAGCATCTCTAGCCATGGGATTCCAGCCAGTAATTCCCTGAACTTGCTAAGCTGACCGTGTTTCCAAAAGCACATTTTCTTCAAGTTGGCATCTATGAAATGCATATTCATGAGTGACTAAACAGTGAGATATTCTAACCATTGAAAAACAGGCAGAGAATATTTATCTTTCCACTTTGTACAAGTCTTTTGGAAACAGCAAAAGCAGGCGGAATCTGACCTTGTTGACCATTACTTAAATTCCACTTCTTAAAGATACATTTTCAAAGAACCTGTCTGTCTACAAATATCAAAGACTTTTCCAATATGAAATCAATACATTGTTATACATCCATCCAAAAAAGGGATAACTGCACAACATGGTCACATTTATATGTCACAGCATTATGTTACCAGCATTTAGCTGAAAGAGGAAGAGGAGGAGAGTCTGAATTGGACTGTATATAACATTTATTTAAGTGAAATTATATGCTCTGTTATTCAAATTGGAGTCCAGGAAATTAAATCCTTCTTCCAAAAATAACAGTTGCATTCTCTTGACCAAGAAACAAGAGGGTGAGGATCCCTATTTAAACTTCTTATATACAATAATAATTTTCTGTAAATAAACCTGAGGGTTATACAATGGGATTGCTAGAAAAACATAAAAAATGTGTGGTAGAACATTCATTTTAAGTATATTGACCTTATCCCAAATGCTTAATTTAAGCGATGCCTATCTGTTGTCGTTATCATAATTAGTTGTATCTCATCTATCCAAAACAAGAGAAATTATTGCAAGCAATACAGATTTAATTTAATATTCTTGGGAACTAATACCTCAATATCCAAAAATTTCTGGACATAAACAAAATTGCTAGTTGGCAAACAAATAAAATGGATTATTAGTCCGAGTAGGCATAACCTTGGATTTGGACCATTGGCTTTTTTTTTTTAAATGACATAAGGCTGTATCTCATGAAAAGGGGGAAGTGCTTTATGTTTGTGAGAATATGTCAATAAGATATGTAGTTTGTTATATGCGTGTAATTGTTTTGTGTGTTAGATGTTAATAAATTTGTTATGTTATGAATGTGATGTAATGCCTGATTATTTAGTTTTTCTTTTTTCCTTTTCTTTTTTACTGTTTTTTACTGTTTTTTTACTGTTTTTGTCCAATTTTAACAGCTCAGATAAAGTTCATTGTGGCCTAGAAATAAACAACAAGATGATCTGCATACAACGCTGCTTTATATTCATATACTCAGTATATGAAATTACCTAATTGTGTGGGCTAGAAAGGACCAAACAAAAATCAAAAAGAGAGGATTTTCCTGTTGTGTAGTTCTACACAACAATATGGTATAGCAGTTTGAATGCTGGACTATGACCCTAGAGACCATGGTTTGATTCCCCACTTGGCCATGGAAACCCACTGGGTGATTGTGGGTATGTCACAAACTCTTAGCCCCAGAAAACCCTGTGATAGGCTCACCTTAAGGTTGCCATACATCAGAAATGATTTGGAGGCTCCAACCTCTCTGGAGTTGAAAAAGTTTTAAAAGTATCCCATTAGCAGTAACTATTAAACTAGAAGAACGATAGACTATTTTTTTTTATTTCCCATCTACTTCTGATGGGAAACCAAATTCCTTTAAAATACTAAAAATAAACTTCAGGTTAACTTTATTCAGAACTGAGCGGAATAATGGCAACAAGGTTGTGTCTTCTAATATTTGAAGCAATCAAATTTGTAGCTGGTCTTATATTAACAGCTCCCATCATTTGACAAAATCTACCTCACTTGGTGATATTACATTTTGTAATATGTTTGTCAAAATTGCTACCACTATTTTAACATCAGCATTTAATAAAGAGATGGGTCTGTAATTTCTATACCTAGTATGATCTTTGTCCAATTTAGGAATATCAGAAATAAGAACTTTGTAAACGGAGGTTGGAAATGAGCTTTACTAAAAAAATCTTTTGGTACAAACAGAAAATTGTGCATACTAGTAGGTCTGAATACGTTATATACTACTCATTTGGAAAACCATTTTTCCCCTTTTCCATTTCTCCTAGATTGAGTAGCTATTTTAAATCCTTCTGTTCACAAGAGAGCTGCCAGAAATTCCTCATGTTGTAGATCCAATTGTGCAAGAGTTAAGCTTTGATTGCTCAAATCTATTTGATATTTTACAATCAGTTTTCTCCTCCACTCTCCCAGTAATTTTGGTGCATGCTTTTTAATGTGAATTCTCTTTTAGATGACAACAGGTTGTTCAAGATATACGCGACATATTACACTTCATGATGAAGATCTGCGGGGGGGAATGCAAGTTGATTCAGTATCTTTAAATTATATTTTTTTTCCCCTTTTTGGTTTTGAGCTCCTTCCGATAAGATGTATACACTAAGATCTTTCATATATAAGAAGTTTGCATGCATCCCACCCAGTAGTGCATGGTGAAGTGGAAATTTCATTATTTGTATATTATTTGTGGAGTTCGGAGGAGATTTGAGCTTTAAACTCTTCATCCCTGACGAGAGATGTTCAATTGCCAAACATGAAAAGGCTTGACAAGATCAGGAAAGCTACAACCTGTCAGATATTGATGTCTTCCAGATATAGGTTGATATGACATAGTGAAGTTAGGTGGAAAATATTCAAAAGTATAAATGAGAAAAATTTTGATATAAAAATCTAAATGAGAACAATGTTGACATACAAAGGGGAAAAAAAAATCTAGTCTCTCTCTCTCTGTGGGATGCTAAATATGTCAAACATCTTCCAGTCCTTATTGAGATATGTATTACTATCCATCCTTAATCATAGCTCAGTTAAATTTGTGAATTTAATTAAACAGAGTTCCAATTTAAGATGAGATCAAAGATATCATTAAAATCTCTTCCAGTTATCATACAGAGATAGATAATAGCGGCCGGCATGGTGTGGTTTGAGGTTTGGACTGCAACCCCAGGGTTTGATTCCCAGCTTGGCCTTGGAAACCCATTGGGTGACCTTGAGTGTGTCACACACTCTCAGCCCCAGAAAAACTCGTGATAGGTTCACCTTAGGGTCTCCATAAATCAGAAACAACTTGTCACACACTCTGAAATTGCAAAGAGGATTAAGAATAATGATGACTATAAATACAATACTTGTCATTGGTTTTTTTAAAAAATTAAATAGCAATTGTTATTACTATTCAATCGTAGCATCTCTCTCTCTTTTTCTTAAGCAAAACCCCTTGAATTTTGAAATTCCTGTTTTTGTGTTATGGATTTTTTTGTCCTGGATACTGATGTGGCTTTTTACTAGAATCTTGAGGTCTGCCAGCCAAAACCTGGGGCAAAAAAGATGCGTACCCAGAACAGGAAAAACCTTTGCACCTTAAGGTTTACTTAAGTGAAAATTTTAGTCCTGCCACATCTAACCCTCTGCTGGCATAGCCTTCGAGCACCAAGATGAGATGACAGAATAGGACTTTATGGGGGGGGAACCCTACATATCTTGGGAGGGGGGAAAACCTGCATATCTTTAAAAAATGAATCATGTTGCACTGTTGGTTTTATTGGAAAGCTTACTTCTACATTATGGATCCACTACTTTACATTTGGTTCCGGTTGATTAGACTGTGTATCATAGATTGCTGAATAAATGTAGATGGTAGGCAATGCAGCTGTGCTTCCTTAGTGCTTTAAGAGGGACAGTTTTTTGTGAACACCCTTCATGGGTGTTCACAGGTCAGTCCAGTTTGACTGACCATTAAATGGACTTTGTGCTTCCCTGGGTGATTTCTAGGCATGTCCAGAGGCCTGTGTCATACTTACTGTGCTCCATTTTGCCAACAGGTGGGTCATTAGCCAAGCTGGCTTATTATTCAACAGTGCAACACAAAGTGGCAAGGGTGCGATCTTTTGATCAGACGGGGAAGGTAAGGCGATGATTTTGTAGTTACTTGACATTGATTGTTTTTTCTTTTTATTGAAGCAGACAAAAGTGTGTGTTGCGATATGCCATGCTGTGGTGTGCCAATTTGCAGGAACCCTACCCCCACTCCCTGCAGGCGTCCCACAGTTAACAAGCCTCTGAGGAAGATGCTGCCTTTTGCAAAGTCTTTTTATGCCTGCCCAGCCTCCCCTTTCCTGCTTGTCCTCTGTCTAGTGAGACTTTTATTTAGCAGCAACAGCACTGGGGCGAAGATGAAGGAAGGATGGAGAAGCACAAACTTTTGCTGTTGGGTTGCAGAAGCATGTCTGGAGTAAACAATGCAGTAAAATTTGAGTGGGGAAAAGAGTTGGATTCTGCTCCAGGTGAACTAAGTGTAGCCATGTGTGCCTGCTTACAATGGGCAAGGTAAACAGTGTACACTTTTGGAATCCCTCACTGAGCACATGTGAACAGCAAAACACAAGAGAGAAAGAGAGAACAGATAAATCTCACCAGCTACTCCAGGCATGTTGAAAAAGCGTAGTTGGGCCACCAAAAGGAACATTATTAGAAAAGTGGAGGATGGTGAAAGAAAAAGTCATACGTGGATGTATTTTGGAAGAAATCTTCAAGTGGTCTCTGAAAGTTTCCAGATGTACAGTCATCCCTCTACATTCACTAGGGCCCAGGACCTCCATGAAAGTAGAAAAACCAGGAATAACTCTAGGCCTTCCCAAAAAATGTTTAACACACAAAAAAGTATGATCACCATATTCAACCCACCATGGATTCCTTTGAGGCACCAGGGTTCTTTCACAAGGCAGAAGTGGGCGACTGGTGGGGCTTACTGCCACTTCCACTGCTGCCTCACATCACTTTTAGTGGGGACTAACAAGCCTTGTTTGCAGTTTCTCAGTCTCACGAGGCTTGCAGTCTCTATTAAAAATGGCATAGGGAGGCAGGAGTGGTAACAGCGAATAAAACATGAATATTCAAATCCACAAAAGTGAAACCCTCAAATGTGGAGGACTGACTGTATTTTTTTATTATTCAGGCAGGATGTGTCTGACCTGGTTGTTTCAGTTCAGATGTGCATATCTTTAGTTCTGAGTGAAAAGTTGGTTAATGCATGTTCAAGCCATTCCCTCTCTCTCTCTTTCCATATTATTTCTGACAAAGTTTCTGTTAAAGAAGTAATGCCCAGGAGCATTTTTGTACCATATTTATATTATTTTTCCTTCTTGGAGGAGTAGTCTTGGGAAGAAAAGTCAACAGAAAAGGAAGCTTTGCTGGTTTGTTTGTTGGGTGTCTTTTTGTTGTTATTCTTCCCAAAGGACAAAGAACCAGAATCACCATATGAAATCACAGTTCAGGAGGAGATAACAGCTCGGCTGCATTTCATTAAGTTTGAGAACACCTATATTGAAACCTGTTTGGACTTCATCAAAGACCATCTTGTCAACACAGAAACAAAAGTGATCAAAGCCACAGGAGGCGGTGCTTACAAATTCAAAGACCTTATTGAGAAGAAGCTGGGATTAAAGTAAGTTGAAATGTGAAAAAGTGGCTTATGTGGAGAATTATTAGTTTTGATGGAGCATGCTTTCTTTGACCCACTTTGTAACAACAGCAGCTTCACCACAGAGCAAAGTAAGCCAGTCAGTTTGGGAGACGCATTCTTGCACAGATGGCACAGTGAGCCATCCACTTTCGTGGGGATTAGAAACCTGCAAAGTGAGAAAAAAGTAAAGAAAAATAAAAATCAAGAATGCATTTTTTTTCCCATCGGAGAACACTTCTCTAGGAATCTCTAGGTCCTCTAGCATTCTGTGGTCAACCTCTGGCCAAAGCAGACCACAGAGTCACACCTGAGGACCTAGCAATGCCCAGAGAAGAGCTCTCTAGGAATCTCTAGGTCTTCCAGCATGACTCTGTGCTCCACTTCCAGCAGGGGGAAGTGGATCACACTGGAGGACCTAGACATTCCTAGAGGAACATTTTTTTCCATGACAGGAGCAAATAAAGTAATAAATAAATAAATAAATAAATAAGCAAACAAATGAACGAACCCATGAATAACCAAATCCATGAGCGCTGAACCTGCAGAAATGGAGGAACCACTATACATTTACATCAGAAATCCTCTGGCTTTCTTGAAAAACAATCAGCCGATCAGTTGTTGGCCAGCAACCACAATGGCTAAAATGAATATTGTGCAATAAACGAAACAACTTTATCCAACAAACATAAGGCTGTAATCCTATATTTGCCTACCTGAGACAAGGCCTTATTGAACTCTAGTGGAGGTGTGTGTGTCTGTTTCTGAGTGGAATATGTGGGATTATAGAATGAATGCGATAAATTTCTTTGAGCAGTCATAGGCCCTAAGTATTGTAATTCTGTGCTCAAATAAATCAAAGTGCAGTACGTATGCATGTCTGTGTGTTTGTCCATACACATATATGAACTAATTGAAAAACTAGGTTGAAATTGCAGGATTTCAAAAACTGTCAGCCCTCACTGTGGAAAATACAAAAATTTTGCTTTCTGTGGAAGTTTGAAGGGGAAGTGTAAGGAGGCAAAAAAAAAAAAAAAAAGGCAGAGGGGTTCGTTCTTCGTACCAAACTGGATCAGTGCTGTCTGTGCTGACTGGCAGCATTTATCTCATGTTTCACACATAAATCTTTTCCAGAAACTGCACTTGAGAACTTCTGCATGAAAAGTACAGCTTTCCCCTGCATATGTGATAAGTTAGGAACCAGAGCACTGTCAGAAAGCCAAATTGGTCAAATAGCCGATCCCCTGTAGGGAACGTGAAGGAATTATGGAAGCTTGCTTGGGACTGACTGTGAACATGCACATTGCTTACAAAGTTTCTCAGTTGGCTTGGCACCTTTCCCCCCCTCTCAGCTTACTTTGCAAGCAGCACACACATGCAAACAGTCCCAAATAAGCTTCTGTAGGCAAGAAGATCTGACAAAAGTCTGCTGTTTCTATGCTTGCAAAATTACAGACAAGTTCAATTAATTTGACGAGGGGTCCTCTCTTTCTGAAGGCAAGACTTGGGACTGAGCACGCATATGCATGGTCCCAATCAAGCCTTCATAGAAAAGAAGAACTGACGAAAGATCAGACCCCTCGTTGACCTAATGGAATTTCTCTGTAATTTGCAAGTGTCAAAACAGCGGAATGCTGGAAAATGAGTTGATGAAAAATATGGGCACGTGTACATACTCTGAAAAATGAATCATTGTGCTTTGACCATTCTCCAGACCTGAGTTCAGACCATTTCTTATAGCTAAGAAGAACTGGAATGCTTCAGCCTGTTGGTTTTGAAGAAACCTGATCTATTAATCCACAGAAGATATTGATCTCTGTGACTAATTGTAACTTCAGTTTGTGTCTTCCATCTTTTTAGGTTAGATAAGGAAGATGTCATGACTTGCTTAATTAAGGGATGTAATTTTGTGCTAAAGAACATCCCCCACGAGGCATTTGTGTACATGAAGGATGCAGATCCGGAGTTTCGATTTCAGATGAACCACCCACATATTTTCCCCTACTTGCTGGTTAATATTGGCTCTGGAGTTTCTATAGTGAAGGTATGTAAAAATTTCCTTAACATTTTGTTTTCTTGATATGTACTAAAAGTATTGTTCAAATTGGTGAACGGAAAACTGGCAATTTGAATTGAACAGGTCACTGTCTATTTAAATGACCTTCTACCATTTTTCTGGGAACAAATTAAAAGTTACAGGAAAGACACTCCCCTCCCCCCGCCCCAAGGTGCTGTGTTTGACTTTGTCTTTATGCCTTCCCTGTCAAGGAGAGATGTCCAGAAACCCTGGTCACCACCTGCCCTGTTCAGATCTTGTAAACTCAGTGCTATGAGTTTCTTGTTTAAATCAACTCTCTTGTAATCTTCTTTTTTTCCTACTGCCTCCCACTTTTCCAACCATTATTGTGATTTCCAGTGAGTCACTTTGTCTTACGTTTATTGGTGATTGTTGCAGTCCATGCTATCTATACAACTCTCTCCCAGTGTCATGCTTCAAATCAATAGATTTTCTTCCCATCGGCTTTCTTCACTTCCAGCTTTCACAACTATACATAGATATCAGAAATGCTATGGCATGGATGATTCTGACTTTGGTATTCAGTGATACATTTTTACACTTGAGGACTCTGACTCCTTTTGTCACCTTTTCCATCTTCCCTTTCCTTAAAAGTTTGAAGAGTTTCATCTGTTATCCACTGAGGCTTTTCTTTTCAGCTACAGATAATGTCATTTTGCGTTATTCCTTATCAGTGCCTCTGATTTTGGTCTAGAGTTCTTGTGGCTTTCTTTTCACTTGGTCTCAATTGGCCGATACTTAACTATATTGTATCTCTGTTGGTTGGCTTTTAGTTTGGTATATTTAGTGGGCATAGTTCGGTATATTAAGTGGGCATATATCAAACTTAAAATGTGTTCATGTAAATAATACAAACATTTACCTTTTGGTGCTTCCCTTGTTCTTGCCTTTGCTAGGTGGAAACAGAAGATAAGTTTGAGTGGATTGGTGGCAGTTCAATTGGAGGTGGCACTTTTTGGGGTCTTGGAGCATTGCTTACAAAAACAAAGGTAATTTGAGAAGGTCCTCCTTCAGGGAGTCATGGATGCATAGGTGTGTCCTTACTATGGGGGAAAATATCTTCGCCTTCCTCTAGAGAAATAGATTGACATGCTGGTGGTCTTCCCATCACCCAGGGTGTGTGATGCAAGTCTGTGCTGTGCTTTTTGTACAGAGATCTTGTTGTCACCCATAGGTGATTAACTTGTATCAGCCATCTGCAGGTGTGTGTGGCAAGGAGAGCAGTCTGGATGTCCACAGCACTGAAGAGTTTCTGAGGCACTAAAGAGTGGGGTGCTGGGAAATGATAACTGCAGCGCACTCCCAGTCACAGGGTGTGTTAAGAAAGTAGTTACAGAAGAACCCCCTATCTAAATGTGGTATGCAACCAGGAGAGCACAGCAGTTGTCATTCCCCCACTCCACAATCCACAGTACCTCAAAAGCCCTTTAGCTGGGATACTTCCTGGCTTCAGGAGGAGTGGGGGAGTAACTTTAGTTATTTATTTAGTCTTTTACCCCACTCTTCAGCCACAAAGGCTCTCAGAGCAGCTTACAAATTGTTAATTGGACAGTTCCCTGCCCTTGGGCTGACAATCTAAAGAAGACATGACACACAAGGAAAAGGGGATGGCACTGGGCAATGCTAGTTCTCTCATTCTGAGGCCAGAGCTGTGGCCTTCGGAGGGAGGGAGAGTCTTTCATCTGCTTCTGGGCCTAGACGTAATGGAACAGTGCCTGCCTATTCTTTTCTCTGTGAGAGGCCATGACAATGGCAGTTGGGATGAGGGAGAGCCTTTCCTCTGCCTCTGGGTCTAGGCATGATGGAGCCATGTCTCCCTCTTCTTCTCTCCCCACAAGGCCAGGACAATGGCATTGGCAGAAGTACTATATATACTCATGTATAAGTCAACTTCATGTATACACTGAGGGCAGGTTTGGGGGCCAAAATTATGGATTTTAATATGACCTGTAGATAAGCTGAGGGTCATTCTGCAGAAAGGGGAAAGTTCCAGAACTTCCTCAGGGGGCCAGTGACCCTTGGCCACTGCCTCTGCCATCTTCCCACCCTGGCATTCAAAAAGGCTTTTTGCCATTCTACTCAGAGAGAGGGATGGTTCTTTTTTTTTTCCAGATAAGGCTCAATGTCATACTTTAACTTTTATCAAAAAAAAAAAAAGGGGGGGGAACCATCCCCTTTTCTGAGCAGTGTGGCAAAAGGCAAGACCTTAGTATGTCCTGGGACAACCTAAAAGAAGCACCAAACCCCTGTATTCTCTCTGAGCTCCATTAAGGGAAGCACCATTCCCACCCAAAGTCAAAAAGTCCAGAAGCAGTGGAGAGAATGGAGAGGGTTGACGCTTTTTAGATTCTCCCAGGATGGACTAAGATCTTACCTTTTGCTACTCTACTCAGAGAAGGAGATAAGAACTAAGGTACGGTACCTACATTGATCTGTGGACAAGTCAACCCAGTTTTTTGGGGTTGGTTTTTTGACAAAAGTTTTTAGATTTATACATGAGTATATACAGTACCTATGATGATGGAGCTCCATTGTTGTACCTTTGTCTTCCAGTTGTTTGAAAACAGAGATCTAAACATTAAAACACCATAGCAACAATCAGTTAACAGAGAGGAGAAAAGGAATAACTTATCACAGAATGACACTATCCAAAACTTAAAAATTAATGGCCTGGGTTAAAAAAGAAAAGATGTCAATGTGTGCACCAGACAGGACATTTTGAGCTGGACAGGCTACAAGTGAGGAACCATTATGGAAATGGTGCTTGAGTAATGCATTTTTGAGCTGGATTTTTTTTTCTTTTAGAAGTTTGATGAGCTGCTGCAGCTAGCGTCAAAGGGACAGCACACCAACGTCGACATGCTCGTGAAAGATGTGTATGGTGGGGCCTACCAGACTCTCGGATTAAGTGGAAATCTAATAGCCAGTAGCTTTGGGAAATCAGCCACAGCTGACAAAGGTAAGAGCAGATAATCAATTTTATTTTGCTGATGACCTGCTCCCCCCACAAGCACACATGCGTTTTCTCCATTTTTTTTACTGTCTTATACTGTCTTCTTTTATAGAAATGATTAACTTGTACCAGGGGTCCCTACACACCTCCATCCCTCCCCCTTGCACACATGCGTTTTCTCCATTTTTTTACTGTCTTATACTGTCTTCTTTTATAGAAATTATTAACTTGTGCCAGGGGTCCCTACACACCTCCATCCCTCCCACTTGCACACATGCTTTTCTCCATTATTTTACGGTCTTATACAGTCTTCTTTTATAGCCAATCCTAATCCTCAGAATTAGCTCTACATCTCTGTTACATTCTAGCAAAAAAAACCCAAGTTACTTTTGAAGTGAATTTACAGCAAAGCTGGGTGATATGTGACCCTCTAGGTGTTGGACTGCCACCTTGGTCTGTAATAAAATAGCTACTGTCTATAATTTGGTTGTGAAAAGAGGGGCTGCCCTTATAACGATCATGCCTTATAAAGACATGGGTAGATGAGCAATTTGGGATGGATTTGTCCCAGCTTTGTCCACCTGGCAGCACTGACCTAGGTTGGGAGGATGTCATGGGAAGAGAAGTTGCTATTATGCATAACTGGGTCTGTTAAGCCAAAGAGCCAGAACAGGGATGCTTAAAGTGTCTTGCCTACCTGGCTGCCCAAGATCACCTCTGCCTGAGCTGGCTGAGGTGGTTGCGGAAATGTTGTTGTTGTCGTCGTCATTGTTGTTACATTTATTTATGTCCCACTTTTTGCCAAAATTGGGGCTCAAAGCAGCTTACAATTTAAACAAAAATGCAGATTTGTGCCTTTTTTTTAACTTCTAAAGTTGTTTAGCAGGTTTTTAGTTTGTTTTAGGTTTTTGTTTAGTTTGTTTTAGGTTTTTGTTTATGTTGGTTTGTTGTTTTAAATTGTTTTAATCCACATAAACTTATTTTGCATTACGTGGCCCTGATATTTTGTGTTACAGGGCAGGATATAAATATTTTCGTAAAAATAAAATTAAGCTGCCCTTATTCATCACCACTGGTTATACTGGTAAAGTCTTACAGGACTTGCAATCCAGTATCTGGAAGGGCAGGTATTCCTCAGATTTTTGTTAATTCACTTATGAGAATCAACATGAATTTAATCATCCCTCCAATCTTTCTGTCTCTTTCTCTCTCTACTCTATTTAGAATTTTCCAAAGAAGATATGGCCAAAAGCTTGTTGCATATGATCAGCAACGACATTGGACAACTGGCTTGCCTCCATGCCAAACTTCACAATCTGAACAAAATATATTTTGGAGGTTTCTTCATTCGAGGGCACCCTGTCACCATGCGCACAATCACTTACAGTATTAATTTCTTCTCCAAGGTAGTGAACATTTGATTATTTTGTCACATGTGTACTAGAGAACATGAGAAGATGGTGGCAGCCTTAGTTTAGAGGGAAAGAACTAAGAGGTAGTGTATTTTGGGTGTGGTGGTGGGAGGGAGACCTCAGTTGTGTGATAATGTAAAGAATGAAGGTTGAAATCCTATTCATATTCCTTTGACAGTGACATCACAGTGACAGTGATGGGGTTTACCTCCAAATATTTAACATCATGTTGCAAGTCTGTTACAAAAAACCTTTCAGTCATTTGTCTGAATCTGTCTAGTCTAAAAGTGGACACCTTATAGCCATATGGCCCTCTGCAAGCAGTCAGTTCAAACCAAAAGTGATTGGTTTCTCCTCCAGGAACAATAGTGGCATGAAACTTCAACCTGGGGTTCCTCAGAGTTTCACAATCGCAGGTCTCCTCAAATCAAGAAAATAACGTTTAGGCCCACAATCAAAATGTCTACCACAACAGACCCCCAACTTGCTTTTCCTGCATACTTCTGCTGGCTTTGTTAAAGGAATTAGTTGTCCATAATTAACGGAGTGGCAGAACTTATCTGTAGTGGCAGAACCAAAACAACTGGCAACATGGAAAAGATTCTGGCTTCAGTGGTCAGTGCTTTTTTGCTTGCCCTTTTCCAATGCTTTTGTTATAGACGAGTGTTAATAATACAATCTTCACTGTTTGCAGTTCTACTCTGATCCTAACTTCAGCTGTGTACACTTTGCACATACACCTGAACCTAAGAAATATTTCATACATCTGGTGAAGGGAACAGTAATCTGCAAACACTCAAGCTATGAGAAATCTGTAGGTCTTAAAGGAGCCACACAGTTCTTTTGTTGTTCAAATAGAAACAGATAACCCAGGAGTAGTCAGTGAAGAGGGAAGGAGTCATATTCAGGGGCTCTCTTGTTCTGCAACATGCCCTATGTTCTGTTTTACCCTGGACATGAACAGAGTTATGTTGAAGATCTGGTTCAAGCACTTGTATGCTCATAATTCATCGGACTGGAATACAATGTAGAGATTCAGCCTGGGTCCGTTGTTATGAATATTATCTGTGCTTGCCCTTTTTGAACTGTAAATGTAATCGTGCAAACAGATGATTAACTTCAAGGGACATTCATCCAAACACAGTGTTTCATGTTGTGGCAGGGAGAAGTTCAGGCCTTGTTCCTTAGACACGAAGGCTACCTGGGAGCCATTGGGGCATTTTTAAAAGGAGCTGAACAAGACAGTAAGTACAACTGCTATGTCCTATAACTGTACTGTTCTGAGGACTGTAGGTATCTATGGCAAGCCTTCAATCCCACTGCTGTCCAAAAGTAAACCACTCCTTTCCGTCAACTTGCATTTGTGCACCCTGTGAGCACAAAGCTGCCAATTGTTCGTTGCATTTGCTTGGGTGGGTTTTAAAGTAATCCGCCAGATTTGCATGGGTGTGTCTGTGCCACAAGTTGTTCTCACCATCTCTTCATGGAAAGAGGAAAAGAATGAATTGGGGATCTGACTTAAAGGTGCTATATGGTTATTTTGGTGTTCAGGTAGACCAAGGAGAAATTGAGTAATCTAGGAGATGCTGGTAAAGAGGAAACGAGGGGCATATTTAGTGGACCTCTGGTTCTGCCCCATCTTGCCCTTAGTAAGACCCAGTTATGACCAGACATGTAAAGTGTGAGAAAATGAGGAGAAGAGTGGGAAAAAAAAGCCACTTCAAGTTCTGAGACACAAAAATAGGGGGAAAAGCTTAGCAGTGACTAGGCTAATCTGCCAACAAATCATAGGATTGCCATTTTGCTCACGTCCCCTTCTTCCTTTTGACCCTCCCAGCTTGCCCCACCAGTGCATAGAGGATATATTCTCATCCCTGTATCTTTTCATGGAGAGAACAGAACTGTTCTCTTTTGTTCCTTTTTCTCCATGCTTTACTGTATTTCTAATTATATCCAGACAAGCCCTCAAAAATTATACAAAGCACATTATGGCAGCAGTAAAACCTAACATCACAGAGGGCTGGGGAGTGGAACAAAAGCCTCTAGGCACTCATCAGAAATGATCCCATTTCACTCTGGCAAAGCTTTAATTTGATCAAGGGGACAGTGCCAATGTTTTTGTGCCTTTAATTATAATCAGCTTTTGTATTTGTTTAGCATGCAATTTTCAGTGCAAAAATGAGATTATCCATTTTCACTCAGGTGTGAAAATATATATTTCCTTTTCTTTCTTTAAAGTTTTTTTTTAATAAAAGCAGTCCTTTGAAAACATCTTTTTCTTCTGTTTTGCTCTTGCCTTCCTAAAGAGTCTTGTTCATTTGCAGATGCCAAAATTCATATAACAAGTTTATAAATATGTTTATAAACATAAGTATACATAAATAATTCACAGTTCTTTAAAAAAAAATAAAAATATTTTAAGCATGCCTGTCACTTTGGCACATGTCAAGGATTGTCTGTTCCCTTTTCTTATACATGCTTTCTGTTTATATGTCGTTTTTCATGCTTTTTCTTTATGCCTCTCTGTCCTTTCCTAGATCCCAATCTCTACAGTTGGGGAGAGAACTATGCTGGCAGTTCTGGCCTCATGAGCACATCTCCTGATCTCTGCCCCATTCAGCGAGAAAGGAGTGGCACAGTGAGTCTCCTCAGGGCAACGCCACACAATTTTGATCAGAGTTTGAAAAAATTCCTTTTTTAGACTACCAGAACCTTCAGCTCCCACAAACCTTTCTCTCTTCTCCTAGTTTGACATGTTGGAAATGGATCGTTTGGAGCGAACCCTTGTGAATCTTCCCTTACTGAAGGACCCATCCACTTATATCCCTGACACTGTTGACCTCACAGATGATGCGATGGCAAGGAAATATTGGCTGTCATGCTTCGAGGAGGCTTTGGATGGGGTAAAGACTGTTCATGAAATTTGTCTCTGCTTTAGATGACATGTATTTATGAGAGCCTATCAAATCTCTTGGTTTGGAAAATGAATTCTGGGACAGGTACATTTGTGGGAATTCAGTGATTTACATGTTTACAGGCCTTACACTGGCTTGTGGTGTACATTTGTATATTCCACTTTTGACAGAGTTACTGTGAATGCTAGTAGAAAAAGAGAGACAGCCATCCCCAGATGTTTGCTTTGAATCAGGGGTAGAAATCAGGTAGCTCATAGGCTTCATGTAGCCAGCCAAAGTATTTTATACCCTGTGCCCACACCACCCCTTCTTTTGGTGAGCATTGATAATGATTGTTTCTAGAAGCCTCCCTTGGAACATGCCTACCCAGGAACAGCAATTCTGTTCTAAAGGTTCAAATGTTCCATGCCTTCTTGGGCTCAGAGTACCAAAAACCCCTGCCTGCTGAGTTGTCTCTTGCGCAATAGCTTAGAAAAAGTTTTAAAACATAGTAAGAAAGGAGTGTGGAAAGGCATCTGTCAGGACAATATGGGAAGTGGGAAATCAGAGAACATGGGGCTTTGATCTGATCTAGAAGCTGGATACCTATGAAACTTATACAAAGGCTAGAAGTTGGCTCACTAGTGTGGGAGTCATCCATTTCTGCTATTCAAAAAAATAATTAGCAGTTACATTTCTATACCACTTATCAGTGCTAAGCACTCCCAAAGCGGTTTACAATGTTTTTAGCTAATTGCCCCCGACAAGCTAGGTACTTATTTTACCAGCCTACAGAAGGATGGAAGGCTGACTCAACCTGGAGCCCTGCAGAATCGAACTCACGGCGTTGTGGCTACAGTACTGGCATTTAACCACTGCGCCACCAGGGCACAATTATGATTTGTTACTTGTTACAGTGTTTTAAAAGGGGCTGGCTGCATCACAGTTGGCCTTCCACATTCACTATGGTTAGAGGTGTAGGACCTCTGCGAAAGTGGTCAAACCACAGATATTGAAAGGGATCTGTGTCTGTGTCTGTGGGAAGTGGGGGCAAAACATTGTGGGTACAGTGGGCATTTGTGTTCAAAACCAGGTCAGGGAAAGGAGAGGGAAAGGGAGTGGGTCAGCGTGGTGACCCTCTACTTCCTCTCTCTTGCCCATCTCCTTACTTTGATGTATGAAGGGACATTGGAAGAGGGTTTGTGGTACTGAGAAATCAGGCTACAAGAAATCAGGCTTAAGCTGGGCAGGTAGCAGCTGGTGGATGAGGAGAACAGAGGCAGGTGTTTAAACGGCTGTGTGGCCTGATCAGAGCCACTGAGAGGGAAGGTTCCTCCAGAAAAGAAGTGTTTGGGCAGGGAGAGAGAGGTTGGAGAAACTCACAAATAACCAATCCATGAAAGAAAAACTCACAAATATGGAGGATCAACTGTACTTGCTTATGGTCTTTATTTTTCGTTTTTGTTTTTAAATAGTCCTTCCAATTGATAAAAGGATGGTATTCAAATTGAAATTCATATCAGAATGCCTAAAAAATCCTTAAATTTTAAAAGTAATGGGGAAAAATAACTATAAAATTTATACTAGCAAAGTAACATAGTTTCCACTTCACTTTACTTTACACGTTACCCCTGCTACAAAAAAGGCAGTTTGCTGTTTCCAGGCTCCGACCAAGCCGACCATTTGTCCATGTACTGACTAGCAGTAACTCACTACAAATTTTGGCAGGTAGTCTTTCCTGGCCTTACCTGGAGATGCTGAGGATTGCAGTTTGGACCTCCAATAACCAAAGTATATCCAATACATTACAATCCCTTGGTGTCCCTTGTCCTTCTAAAAGTCTCAGTGCAAGGAAGAGAGACATTCCACCTTTCTTACAAGCCCTCAACACACATCAGAGGGGGTTGATACTGAGTAGAAGTGGAGATAGGCTGGAAGGCTCAGCTAGCATATGAGGACTCTTGGAAAGAGAGAGTAGTTTTAAAATTCTGAGACATTTCTTCTTGCCATCTTGTTTTGTGTGTTGGCAGTTCCTTACTTAAGCTGCTCACTACCCTCACCGAGGTAGCTTTGCTCTCAGTAAGCTCTGTTCCTTACCTTATCTTTGCCTCCCAGTTCCTCCAGTTTCTTTTCTGTTCTTAAGAAAACCACAGGCAGTTGGAGGCATAAATATTGTATTTGCATTGGCTCTCTGCTCTCTTATTTTTTTTTCCCTTGCCAGGTTGCAAAGCGTGCTGCAGCTAGCCAGCCAGACTCGGTTGATGCAATGGAACGAGCAGAAAAGTTCCGGCAGAAGTACTGGCATAAACTTCAGACACTCCGACAACAGCCTTTGTAAGTTGTTACTCTGGCAGTGAGGGGCTTAGCTGAGGTCTAATTACCTCTTGCCAAGGTGGTACAAATTTTAAAAACATCCTTGGTGTAGGAGCCTTATACTAACATTATCCAAACTTTGAAATACAGATTGGTGACAACTTTATTAAGCTAACCAGAAGGCTTCTCAAAAATTACACTAGTTTTCAAAACTGACCGGCTTCTTCATCAGGCAAAAACAGGACAGAGTTCATGCAAGGGAAGAAAAGTGATGTTGCTGGGGAGTCACACAATTTAAATCAACATGTTGTTTGCTTTAATGTTGTGGAGAGAGTGTGAAGCAACCAAAAAGTTCTGATCCTACCTTTCCTGCCAAAGAAACAGAGAAGTAATAGGAAGAAACAGAAGGTCATAAAATTTCAGATCTATATTGCTGCTGTTGTTGTTGTAACCACCATTTATTTATTGACATGATGCTCTACAAGTGAAAAAAACAGCAACCAAAAAGCCCTAGATCTCTGCTCAGGCTTACAGTCTAATTCAGACATGATGAGATGGTGGTGTGGAAGGGGATTAAGCCCAGCAGATAATGGACTTCTCTCCTTCTGTGTCCAGGCCAGTGGCAGTTGGAATGAAGAGGAAAGTCTCTTATCTGCTTCTGGACCTAGGCATGAGGGAGCTCTGCCTGTCTTGTCTTCTCTCCCTCCAAGGACAGGGCAGTGGCAGTTGGAACAGAGGAGAGGGCCTTTCATTTGTTTTTGCTCCCAATAAGTGTCCTTCTTTGAGACCAGGCTTGTCCCTTGTCATATGAAGCCCAAAACTCCTTTGCTGACAGATGTCAGTGATCCTTTCCAGCAAATCTCTTGCTTTGAGAAATGCTTACTTGCTGTGAAAGGCAAGCATGCCAATGAAGCTAATTAAGATCTCCTACCTTGTTTTAGAGAATCAAGGCCTAGTATGAGATAAAGAACATTCGGCTCTCTTCAGATTAGGATTTTCTGGCTTTGTGGCTGTAGTAGATATCTTCAAGTAAAAAAAATGCGAAAAAAATGCATGGCAAGCCATGTTGACCACCATACTCCAAAATGCACATTGCTGATACCATTACTAGGCCAGCCAGAGGGTACAAAAAATTAACACTACTTTTTGAAGCTCAATGGCTTTGTCAGCAGACAAACAGTACAGAGTTCATACAGGGAATGAAACATTGACATCTGAAGTTACTGAAATCTAGCAACAATGAAATCTAGAATAAGTCCGTCTTTTGGTCCTATTTTTATAGATCCCCAACACAGCATGAATTGCTGCTATTGCTGTTTTAATATCTATCTAAAGCAAGTTGTATACATCCAGGGTTGTTTACTCTGCTTTGGTCCAATTTTATATTTACAAACAGGAAGCAGATGATTGGTGGAAGTTGCTGCTTAACCTTTAGCACACGTGACTTGGCTTCCACAAACAAAAAGGTTTAATATGAAGTACAAGTGAGATAGTCCATGTAAATTGAGTGATTTAAGTCCTAGACTAGAAGTTTGAGGAGCCACTTAGCCATGGAAACCTACTGGATGACCTTAGACAGTTCACTCAGTCTCAGGCTTAGACAACGCCAGTGGCAAACCTGAGTACATTTTCTCCAGAAAACCTTGTCATAGAATCATAGAAATGTAGAGTTGGAAGAGACCACACGGGCCATCCAGTCCAACCCCCTGCCATGCAGGAACACCCTCAAAGCACTCCCGACAGATGGCCATCCAGCCTCTGCTTAAAAACCTCCAAGGAAGGAGACTCCACTACACTCTGAGACAGCAGATTCCACTGCGGGACAGCCCTGACTGTCAGGAAGTTCTTCCTGAGGTTCAGGTGGAATCTCCTCTCCTGCAGCTTGAATCCATTGCTCCTTGTCCTGGTCTCTGGAGCAGCAGAAAACAAGCCCTCTCCTTCCTCCACATGGCATCCCTTCAAATATTTAAACATGGCTATCCTGTCCCTTCTGAACCTTCTCTTCTGCAGACCAAACATACTTATCATAGGATAGCTACAGGTTGGTGTTGAGTTGAAGGAACAACTCAGACAACAAATGTTGTTAAGAAATGATGGCCTAAACATGGTTTATGTGTGTGTTTGTCTTAGTGTTCTCTTTTACCAGAATTTAATAGATTGGAGGATGCTCAGCTTAGCAGCAGTGCATGTGAAAAGGACTTGGGGATTACTGTTGATCATAAGTTTAACATCAGCATACAGTGTAATGTTGCAGCGGACACAAATAGTATTTTTGTTTACACTAACAAAACTGTAGTTTCCAAGATAACCAATGTGATAGTGCCATTACATTCTGTGTTGGACAGATCTCATCTGGAGTACTGCGTTAATTTTGGGTTCCTCATTTTAAGAGGGATCTACACAACTTAGAGTGGGGTCACGGTAGGCAACAAGGATGATAAGAGGTATGGAGAACAAAACATACGAGGAGAAGTGAAGGAGCAGGGCATGTTCAGCTTGACAAAGAGAAGACTGAGGGGTGACATGTTTGCACTCTTTCAGTATCTCAAAGGCTGTCATGGAGAAGAGGATGCAGATTCTTTGCTGCCTCAGAGGGTGGGACCAGGTCTAATGGTTTTAGGTTACAGGAGGGTAGATTCCATTGAACATTAGAAGAAACTTCTTGACAGTAAGAGCAGTTGGATAAGGGTGCCAGTTACGTAGAGAAATGATGGAATCTTTTTCTTTGTACCTCTTCAAAAAGAGGCCGGAGACCTACCTGCTGGACATGCTGTAGCTGAATTTTCTGTGTTGAGTAGGGAGGGTTGGATTCTGTGAGGCTGCTTCCAATTCTATGGTTCTGTTCTTCTTCTAATGGGATTTTTCTTATGTATACACAAGAAGTCTATGTGTGTAACTACCAAGGGCACTACACAGCAAACTGCATTTCTTTCTCCTACCCTTAGCTCCCAAATATGCTCCCTGCTTCCCTGTGGGATCATCTTATTTCCAATACTCTCAGCTTAGCTTAATTTTTTTGCTGTTGTCCAGTAGCACTGCGCTTGCAGATTACTCACACAGCTGTGTAGGTTTCCATGCAGTGAAAGAGGATGGGTTGCTCCTCAACATTTATTCCAATAGGCGGTAATTACGTACTAGCTTGAAGTGCACTAAGAAACCCTCATTCCTTCTCATTCCTTCTTCCTTTTTTGGTAAGAGCAACAATCTACTTATTCTTTTAGTATCACCTTTTTCCTGCTGTGGTGAATCATCTGCACACATAGGCACAAAGTGTACCTGATACTGATAAATGCGTCTGCACTCATTAAGCCTTTAGAGGCTTGGGGTTTTTATATGACAATTTCTTCATAGATGCAATGGTCCATTCTCTGTCAGTCCTGCCATAAAAGGAGAATCCTTCAAGATTTTTCCCATTTTTAGCAATTTCCATTCTTGCAGCTGTCAGAAGGAGTGAAATTAAATCTTCATCGTGAAGCTTGCTATTTGATCCCTGGAATAAATGTAGTATTCCACAGTGTGAAATATCCGGATTCATTAACTTTGAGATGAAGTCTGTGATTTTTGTCCAACACCTGCAACCAAATGACAAGACAATCACATGTGGAGAAAAGAAACATTATTGCCACATCCTCTGCAGCATTTTGAAGAGAGGATAGAAATAATTTTGGAGAGCTTACATGGGTAGAGGTACCAATCTTAAGTCTAAGCTCTCTGTGAGAGTCTGAAAGGGATTTAGATAGTGGGGACACCTAGATGTTATCCCATTCCACCCCAGAGAGTTTTAAATCGAATTCCAACTCCCACCACAATTTCAGCCCTCCCGTTTAAACTTAACTCTAGTTACTGGTGACATATCTTTGATACTAATCCTTTAGATATTAAATTGGTGCTTATGCATAGTTCTTTGAAGGAAGCAACTGGGCAGCAGGATTCCTAAGGTGCAGTAAAAGTTATTTTGTAAAGCTTTTAATTTGATAATATTGTAACCATGAAATTTGAAAACAAGTAAATGTTACAATATATTTTGTCTAAAGAGATAGATTGTCCTCTTTCAAAGAGATCTCAGATTCTGTAGATCTCTCCTTTTTCCATTCTTTTGATGCCTTACTTGTGTCCTGAATAAGGTGTGATCTGTAAAAGGACAGACTAGGGATAAGTTAGGTATTTATACCATCTTTGCCAAACACACAAGGTTGTTTATAAAAGGGGAGCTTGTGATTTTGTTTAATTTATCCACAGGGGGATAGAGTAAAGAAGACAATTCTGAAAATGTGCATCACCCTTCAATTCTGTTTTGACCCAAGGGTTAGGCTCATTCTGGCAGATGATGTAAATGGTTTGTTCTAACAGGAACACTTTAATATACATTTTAACATTTGAGATAGTTATCCCTTCTGATGTTAAGGAGTTATTTTCTGCTGTCTTAGAGAGCTTGAATTTTTTTCCTTTAAAGATAAAGTTTTGAATAAGTCCTTGCCATTTCTTTAATTTGTTGATATCTATATCAATTGGTAGAGTCTGAAATGAAGAAGAGAAACAAGAAATTATTTGCATTTTAACTGTGCTAATTTTATCTAGTAATTACAGTTTTTGAGGAGATGTCCACCATTTTGTCTCCCTCAATTTCCACCTTGACCAGTGTGAGTGAGGCAACTTCAGCTTCAGCTCAAGCCTAACATCAGTGTGTTTCTTGCCTTCTCTGATTCTGGGAAAGCTTCTAAGATGTGCCATTGCTCCTGAGACCCACATGACATGGCAGTGCCTAAGATGAAGAAAGTTAGGAAATCCCAGAAGCCTAGAGTGAAGGAAAACTGGCTTCTATGATGCCATCCTTACTGACTCCGCCTTCTTCAATCCCATTGATTGCAATGGAGAGTTCTTTGGTTACAACTAGCCTTGAACATGCAGGCATCTCTTTGATCGGCTTGACCACCCAGTCTGTTTCCAACTACTGTTCAAATACCAGAGGTCCATTCACACTCGGTTTTTCAGATCCAGACTTCTTCATCAACCCAGTTTACTCAGCAACAGCCTCATTCTCCAGATGTGCTACATATAGTTTCACATTTAGAAGGTGAACTATATGAGGCCTCCCTAGATGCCAGTGCTCACCATCTCCTAGACCACTTGGAAGTCATTGTTCTTCTCAGCTACTTAGAGGTCAGTGATCCCTTCAAACACCTAGATGCCAGTGTTCTGCAGTGCCATTGCCATTTGTTTGCAACAGCCCAACCCCAGAATCTCATCATGCCAAACCATAGCTTTCCCCTTGCTACTGGGTGGAGTACACTGTCTCAACCAATTTATGCAGAACAGCCTCATGATCTTCTGAATACCTCCCATGTTTTGTCTGTTCAGACCATCACAGGAGAAGATAGAGGAGAGGAGAGGAATGGAGATACCTTTTGAGTTCATACTACTCATGGTCTTCTTCCTATCATAAAGAATATAAAATCTTGCCATATTGGCAGTAGCCATCTAATTAATCCCTTAGAAAGAGACAGGCCAGGTATGTCCCCTCCACAGTTCCTCCTTGTGACCCCCACCACTTGCAGCACTCTGTCTGTGACTGTGTCTTGCTCACCTTCTCACAACATGGAGGTCCCATCTCTTCCTTAGCTTCTGGTGGCTCAGGTCCTGATCAGATCTGCCTCTACTTGCACAACTACATTGCCTGTGGCAATTTCTCAGATTTCAGCCATTACAGTGGTACCAGACCCTGATGCTTATCATCATTTATTACCAATGCTGGCTATACTTGCTGCTTTGGTTTTCAGAGGTGTTGCAGTAACTTTGCTTCAACTACCTGTACAGCAATACTGGTTTTGACTCATGCCTTGACTTTCCTCCCAGATCCTTCTCATTGGCAGTAGCCAGATGCTGCTTCTAATTCATACAGGAGGCAAACAACTCAACTTCAGAAGTTGAGTATGATTTCTCCACATTAACCCCAAACCTACCTTCACCCTGACATCCTCTTTGATAGAGGAAATTGGAGGACACAGCACGTTAACTTCCTTGGAAGAAGTTAGATCTTAACTCTGTGCAGATCTTTTAAATGTGAAGGGTCTTCAGGCTCAGCAATGTTTTGTACCTTGCACCGCCCTACTTCTTTAGGTAAAACATTGTGGTGGTGTTGAGCTACCTTATGTTTCAAAAGACCAAAAAGTTCTGTAGATCATCGGCAGGTACAGAGTGTTGATGTAAAGAAGACGCTCATCTGAGGATCATCCTGCCTGGAAATGGACACCTACAGGTGGCCACTTGCACCATCCTCAGGAGGTGTCCATGGTGATGACAACAGACAATTGTGAGTGACAGAAGAATATTCCTTTCAGGAGACCATGATGGGTTGTCCATCCTTGCAATGTGATATGCCAGCCATAGATCTTTTCACCACACAAAGCAACAGCAGATGTGACAGGTACTGACTTAGAGTAGGCTTAAGTGTACGTGGTGTGGGAGATGCCTTCCTGTTGAAGTGGAAGGGTCTATTTCTTTACCTGTTCCTTCCGTTTTCCTTAGCAATTGGGTAATAGTGAAGATCAGGGAGAACAAGTCAGACTGTATTATTGTAAGCGTGGTTCACCACACTTCCTTGATGCATTCATTTTCCTACACAAGCAGACCTTCAGGGAAGATTAGGCACTCAGACTTGACATGTATTCACCTCATGGCATGGCATGTCAAGCTTTGCCTCACCAACTATTGACTGTCCTCAGGGCCTCCAAGAAATCTTCTTCTTCACATTCCTACTTAATTAAATGGGAGCATTTCCTGTCATCCTTTACAAATTTGGCTTGTCCCGTAGAACAAGTATCTGAGTCTCAGATTCAAGACTTCCTACTCCATTTCAAGACTTCACATCTGTCCTTATCCATAAAAGTTTGTCTGATAGCCCTTCCATTTAGAGTGGCTGCTGCTGTCAGCTCAGATCCTCAATAAATTTCTAAAATGACTGAAGAAGCGCTGTCCTCCAATGCTTCTTAATTCACTACTGTTATCACTGTTGATGGTTCTTTCCCAGTTGAAAAATCCACCATTTGGCCTCCTAGCTACAGCAGACTTGTATCTGCTTTCTCTGAAGATGGCATTACATCTGCTAGAAGTGCAGGAGAATTTGCAATGATGTGCATAGACTCTCCATACCTAATATTCCATACAGATAAGCTGGTTCTTCTCCCAGTTGGTTTTCCCAAAGGTGATTTCCCCTTTGGACCTTCAGGAGAAGCTAATTCTTCCTCTATTTGTTCAAAATCTCAACAGTCGGTTAGAAGAAGCCCTACATTTGTTGGATTTGAGATGAGCCTTTATATTTTACGTGAACTGCCCTACAGCATTGTACAAACCTTTTTGCTGGTTATGCTGAATATGAGCAAGTTATCCTAGTGTTGTCACAGAAGATCTGTGTTGCTGAGGTACTGTCATTGTCGGGAGTCCTCCATGTTTTATTGTTTTAGGATAGCAGTAGACTGAGGAAATAGTGATAGTAGGCTGTTAGCTATTCCCAGGCGCCAACCATTCCTTCTGGCTGGAATTTCAAAGGAACCATTTGGCATGATGACGTTCGTTCTTTTACAACTATCTTAGGAGAAACTGTCTGTTAAAGTGTAAGGTGGGGGGAAAACGTCCATTCTCGAGCTTTAACGTCTGAAGACAGCATCCCTTACTATGTTACAATAAATCTTCTATTAAGTTTGTTGATCCGTGTAAGAGTGAATCTGTTCCTGACAGAAAGCTCGAGAATCCTTTCAAAAAATGCACCAATTGATGGACCAGTCGATTACTGAAGAAGAGCAAGGATCTGCAGAATCTGATGGAGCTACAGAAACTGAAGTGCCCCTGGATACCAAGACAAAATTGCGCCTGACCGAGGCTATGGAAACCCCCACAAGCGGCCAAACCTGGGTCTGGGGAGAAAAGCCACATACGTCGTTGAGACAACGCAGAAGGGCTGCTAGATGGGATACATCAGCAAAAGACCTATCCCTTTTGGAGGAGATAAAGCAAATGGAAACCGAACTGGAAAGAAAAGATGAGGAGATACTCGAACTCAAGACCAGTGCTACGCGAGATGCGCATCCGTCCCTCGCAGACAGGGAGATCACCAGGAGGAGAACCACGAGCGGCTGTCTCGGCGGCAGGCACCCCTGGTCCGCCCCAGCAACCAACAGGGCACACGCCAGCGCCACTGTTACTCAGAAATGTGGGAGACCTGAAAGCGACCTTCAACGGGAAGGGGGAGAAACTCTCCTTTTTTTTGACTATGGCAAACAATTTCATGATTGATCACGGCCATCTATTTCGGGATGATGCGGCCCGAATTCGATACCTAAGCCAGAGGATGAAAGGACTGGCAGCAGACTGGGTAGCGAACCTATATGACTCCCGCGCCCCCGAAACTGAAAATCTGCAGCTCTTCATGAACCATCTGCGGGAACGCTTTGAAGACCCCCATTTATTGGAAAACACCAAATATCAACTGAAACGAATGAAACAAGGCAGGAACGATGTGGGGACGTATTCCCGTGAATTTAGAAACCTGGCCACCAAAGTCCCGTGGAGTGATGAAATTCTAATTGAGTTATACAAAGATGGACTAAATCCTGATATTCTACACGGGTGCTTAATGCAGGCCAATCCACAGACCCTGCTAGGTTGGGTCAGACTAGCTACTGAAATGGAAGGCATAACCCAGACTGTTCAGCTGAACCGACAAAGACAAGACGTGCCAAAACGACAACCTCGCGGTCCCACCGTCCTCAATGCTGAGGAACGGAACAAACGTCTCCGTTTGGGCATGTGCTTTAACTGTGGAAAACCGGGCCACCTCGCCAACACCTGCCGCGGAAACCAAGCTCCGACTGGGACTAAGGGAGCACGAGCAGACCCAAAGGATATAGAATTCACACATCAGACAGCGGCCGCCAAACAACCACTTAGACGCACTTCTAAGGACCCTGCAGCGGCGACAGGAGACTCCGATCCCGATGATGAAACCACCTCTTCGTCCTCATCTGACATAGATGGAGATTCTAAACCTGACTGCGATGACTGGCAAGCGGCGGGAACATCTGTAAGTACTCCTAAAATTCCCCATTTCTACGCCACGGTTGCGATTAGTGGCAGCGATGGGACTTTGCATGTACATAGGGCATTAATTGACTCTGGCTGCTCCAGAAGTTTGTTACACCCCAAATTGGCCAAACAATTGAAAACTCTTTATGAGCCCTTGGAATGCCCCATCAAATTAACGCAAATGGATGGGACCTCAATGACTGGGGGAGTAATTAGTAAAATCACTAAGCCCATCTCATTTCAAATGGACAAAAACAATTACAGCATGCGATTTCTAGTTCCCAAGGCGATGCAGTTCAAATTGGTCTTGGGAATCGATTGGCTTCGTGAATATAACCCCCAGATAAACTGGACTGCTGGCACTATGTCCTCTTCAGATGAAAACTTTTCTATTCCCCATGAAGAATTGCAACAAATTCCTTCACACTACCGAGACTTCCAAAAGGCTTTCCACGAAAGGGAGGCTGACAAATTGCCTCCCCACACGGACTTTGACTGTAAACTGGAATTAGTTGACGGGGCCACCCTGCCTAAACCGAAAATTTATCCCATGAGCCAAAAAGAACTCCTTGCTCTCAAGAAGTTCCTAAATAAAAACTTGGCTCGCGGCTTTATCAAGCCCTCTACAGCCCCCACGGCGAGTCCTGTCTTCTTCCGAAAGAGAAAAGATCCCAGCGCGGATCCGAGACTGATAGTTAACTACTCTGCTATTAACCAGGTTATTTCCTCCAATTGTTATCCCATACCTCTGATACGGACTGTTTTGGACCATCTTGTTCAAGGAAAATATTTCACCAAACTTGATCTTAAAGAGGCTTTTCATAGGATTAGAATGGACCCGGACTCTGAGTGGCTCACCACCTTTGCAACTCCTCTAGGTAACTTTAAATGGACGGTTCTTCCCTTTGGCTTACAATCGGGGCCATCTGTGTTCCAAATGTTTTTGAACACCATTTTCCATGACTTGTTGTATCAGGGGGTTCTGATTTATCTGGATGACATTTTAATTTACGCAGATTCCATGGAATCTCATGTGTCATTGGTTCGTGAAGTGTTACGAAGGCTTATAGATAACAACCTCGTGGTTAATCTATCTAAATGCCAATTTGACACCCAAACTTTTGATTACTTGGGATATAGGATTCAAGATTGTTCACTTAAAATGGACCCTTCGAAGATTAACTCCATTTTGCAATGGCCCGTCCCTAAAACTGTGAAGCAACTGCAGCAATTTCTTGGTTTTGCGAACTTCTACCGGAACTTTATTGAGGATTTTGCTGCCATAACGCTTCCACTCACCAACCTTCTACGGAAACCTAAAGGATCCACTGCGGGCAAGGCGCATAGACTTTGTTGGTCGCCTGAGTGTCAATCGGCGTTTGACCATTTGAAATCTAAATTTACGTCTGAGCCCTTACTCCTTTTTCCCGACAGTACGAAGCAATTCATTGTGCAAACGGATGCTTCGGACTTTGCCATGGCAGCCGTTCTTTTACAACATGACACCACAGGAGCACTCAGGCCTTGTGCTTTCATTTCAAAGAAATTTTCCCCTCAACAAGCTAATTGGCCTATTTGGGAGAAAGAAGCCAAGGCTATCCATTTTGCGCTGTCCTCTTGGCGTCATTTGCTTGAAGGGGCTCGACTCCCCTTTGAAGTTTGGACTGATCATAGGAATTTGCAAGCCTTACAGTCTGCTAAGAAACTCTCCCCTAAGCAGGCGAGATGGGCTGAATTTTTCCAGAGATTCCGATTTAAAATTGTTTTCAAACCTGGCCGAACTAACCAACTGGCGGACCCTCTCTCTCGACTTCCCTGTTTTGCGGAATCCCCTGCTACGTCCTCCCACTCCAATACCTTGTTTCCTGCCTCCTCTCTGGCTTCTCAAGTGACTACTCGTGCATTAGCAAAGACAAGGCTTTCTGCCTCCTCTCTTTGTGACTCCGCTCTCCGCGATGCTATCATTCATGCAGCGCATGCAGACTCCTGGCTACCGGCAAACAAGGATAAAATAGAATGGGTTGACAATCTCCCCTTTATGGCACCAAGGTCTACGTTCCCCCTGCTGCCCGCGAGCAGGTACTTCATCGTTATCATGATTCCAAACCCGCTGGACATTTTGGGTTTTTGAAGACATTGCATGCGATTCGCCGCCTTTTTGGTGGCCTGGATTAAACCCCTCCGTGCAAACTTACATTAAGCAGTGTGCCACTTGCAACGTTTCTAAGTCGCCCACATCTAAACCTCAAGGGCTCCTGCAACCTCTGCCTGCGCCTGCTAGCCCCTGGTCGGTCATCGCATGGGATTTTATCGTGTCTCTTCCCTCTTCACACGGCTTTCATGTTATTTGGGTTGTTACTGATCACTTTTCCAAGCAATGTCATTTTGTGCCTCTAAAGAAACTACCCCGTGCTGACCAGCTGGCTGACCTGTTCGTTAATCATGTATGGAAACTTCACGGACTACCTTCGGTGATCATTTCGGACAGGGATCCAATTTTCACTTCCAAGTTTTGGACTTGTCTACTGAAAACCCTGGGAGTCACTCAGAAACTCAGCAGTGCTTATCACCCTCAAACAGATGGCCAATCTGAGCGTGTTAACAAATCTCTTGAACAATTTCTTAGGTGTTTTGTTTCTGAGAACCAGAATGATTGGGCTCCGCTCCTTCCGTTCGCTGAGTTTGCCATCAATTCTGCGGTTCATACCTCTACTGGGAAACCCCCCTTTGAAATAGTTTACGGCTTCCTTCCTTCTCCTTCCCCCCCTCTCCCTCTCTTCCTCCGCTCCTCCTTCTGTTTCTGCTTGGGTCTCTAAATTTTCTGGCATTTGGCAATCCGTCTCAGATGCTATAGCATCCGCTAAAGCTTCCCACAAACGTTTCGCTGACCGTAAACGGCAGCCTAATCCCCTTTACCAGCCCGGGGATTTGGTTTTCCTTTCTTCTAAGAACATTTCCTCTCCTTCTCCGTCTAAAAAACTTTCCCCTCGTTTTCTCGGACCTTTTCCTGTGAAAAGGGCTATTAATGATGTCTCTTTTGAACTAGATCTCCCTTCTTCCCTCAAGGCTATTCATCCTGTTTTTCATTCCAGTTTGCTGAAGAGGGCACCTTCGCTGACTTCTTCGCCGGCTGATGTTCCTCAACGCCCCGACTGACTTGCTACTGCATTCATATTACTATTTAGTTTTCTTGTCTTTCTACTGTTCCGTGATATTTTCTATATTTTGTGTATCTTTATGTATATATTTTTTTAAAAAAGTGGGGCAGGATGTCGGGAGTCCTCCATGTTTTATTGTTTTAGGATAGCAGTAGACTGAGGAAATAGTGATAGTAGGCTGTTAGCTATTCCCAGGCGCCAACCATTCCTTCTGGCTGGAATTTCAAAGGAACCATTTGGCATGATGACGTTCGTTCTTTTACAACTATCTTAGGAGAAACTGTCTGTTAAAGTGTAAGGTGGGGGGAAAACGTTCCATTCTCGAGCTTTAACGTCTGAAGACAGCATCCCTTACTATGTTACAATAAATCTTCTATTAAGTTTGTTGATCCGTGTAAGAGTGAATCTGTTCCTGACAGTCATGCTCTCTTATGAGCTCTTCAAATTGCCTATTCCATAGGGTCCTCAGGCTCACTCATCACAGGCCATAGAATCTTCTGTAGCATTCTTGAACGATATCCCAGTATCTGAACTCTGCAGATTGGTGATCTGGTCACCTTTATGTCCCACTGCTGCCTTGATGTCAGGTTGAGGGGTGACATATCTTATGGCCATACTGTCCTCCCATCTATCTTATTCTGATATGGACCCCTCCATCAGTGAATTGGCTTGCAAATGACCCTGTTTTATGATTCAGAGAGAGCATGAAGGAGAACATCAGGTTCCTTACCTGTAACTGTGCTTCTTCAAGTGGTCATCTGTGAATTCACACAACTTTTCCCCTTCTTTCCATGTCTGCTCACACATTCCATGTCTGCTCTCATTCAGTTCCTAGCAAACTAGTAACTGAGGTGCTCCCAGGCATGCATGCTGAAGGAGTGAGATTGTGGTTCCTGTCCAGAAACCTCAGCGCTAGAATGTTCTGTGAGAGGCTCTGACAAAGCACAAAAACCAATCATGTAAATTCATATTGAAGAGGGAGAAGGCTTGTTTTCTGCTGCTCCAGAAACTAAGACAAGGAGCAATAGATTCAAGCTACAGGAGAAGAAATTCCACCTAAACCTCAGGAAGAACTTCCTGATGGTCAGAGGTGTCCTGCAGTGGAATATGCTGCCTGGGAGTGTGGTGGAGTCTCCTCCTTCTTTAAATAGAGGCTGGATGGCCATCTGTTGAGAGTTTTTTAATATGTGTTCCTGCATAGCAGGGGTTGGACTCAGTGGCCCCTGTGGCCTCTTCCAACGCTATGATTCTATAAGATGACTGCTTGAAGGACCACAGTTACAGGTAAACAACCTGTTTTTTGTATTATTCATTTGGAACTTAAGACAGTCCTAAGCATCCTAGTTGTTTCAAGACACTGCACCAGATGTTCCTCAATTCCTATCCTAGAAAGTGCTTTTTCAGTTCTCTTTCTTATGGCTGTCACTTTGGTATACAGGGTGTCAGATCTGGGAGCATAACTGATTATTGAGATGTACTTTTTCAATCAGGCTCAGTCATGTTGCGTTTGTACCAGAATTATGTTCCTACATTCAATTCTCTATTTTGCAGCCTGAAGTAGTTGGTATTTTATTATATTTTGTTCTCAGCCAGGCAAGCCTGTTGAAAAGGAATGAGGCATGGCACTCACGATGTCAACAAGGCTATATCAGGATTTCTCTTAAGCACACCAAATGCTTTTAGGCCTCAGATTACTTTTCTTTCCATGGCTTTATACCAGTGGAATCGTTTTACATCAAAACCAGGTTTAAAAAAAACCCGTTTGCTTCCACAATGCCTATATACATTCAGTGCCAGTCATCTGCTGTCCATCATGCAATGTTTCTAGCCGTTTGAATAACTTTGCACACTCAAAGTTTGCTTCAGATGGCAGGCCTCTTAAAAATATATATAGATATTACTTGCTGGGGTCAGCACATTTAAAAAAAATACATCAGCAGCAGGGGGGTGTCCTCTTCGAATATTGCTGTTACGTATCCCATACATGGATATTTTTCTCCACTGCAATAAAAAAAGAATATTGGAATTTATGATACATTCCTTTTCTTCAATGCTCTGTTCAGGTAGGCAGCAGATTCTCCACTTTCTGATCTATGTACTTCCTTTTCCTTTTCAGCGCTTATGGCACCTTAACAGTTAGAAGTTTGTTGGATACGAGAGAACACTGTTTAAATGAATTCAACTTTCCAGATCCCTATTCCAAGGTATGTCCTTTTCTGTTAAACTTGGATGTACCTAAATAGCTAGCTTTATTTGAATAGTTTGGTATACTTCTTTGTGCTTAAGGTTTGACTCTCATATCTTACCTTCATGTACTACTAATATTGGTATTACTGATATTTTTATATAACCTTCAGAAATTAGTACAAGATATTTTTTCTTTCTTTTTTCTTTTTTGTTTATTAAAAGTTTATTTAAGAAAGCATACAAAAGCCACAAAGACTCCAGTGCTCAAACCACTAAACCACACTGGTTCTGCTGCCCCCCATAGCAAGCACAAATAGTTAAATATGCAAACATAGAGGTCCAGTTGTAATTTTGAGGATGGTCTGGGGGCTTGGAAAAAGTGAAATGCTACATTTGCAGGTGATAGAGGGGGCTTCTGGGTGGTTTTTAAGTCACAAATGACCCTCCAAATTTTGGGGTCTGGTGGCCTACAGATGATGGGCCACACGTTGCCCAGCAATCAAAGTTGTAACTAACCTTACATTATCAGCTCCCTGCCTATGACAAATACAACCTCTCTAGCTGCAGTTCTTAGTGCAGTTATTAAATGTTGTAACCTGCTTGCCAAAACCTGCTGCTAGTATTTTAATATCAACAGTTAATCAAGTTATGTGCCTGTAGGTTACACAAATACGATCTTTACCTGGTTTAGGAATAACAAAGATAAAAGCTTTCTGAAAGGATGTTGGAAATTAGCCTGACTCAAGAATCCTTTGGTATAGACAGAAAAGATTGGGACCCAATGTCTTTTATACCATTCAGTTGAAAAACCATTTGTCCCAGAAGAAAGGGTTTTCAATTTCTCACAATTTGCAGATTCCTGGTGTTCCAGGTTCAAGTTGTGGAAGAGTTCAGCTCAGGAAAAAAATATCTTTAAATCCAGATCACTAGAGTTCTCAACTTTTACATGTAATATTGAATTAAAAAATTAAAATTCCAGATTGATATATTATAGTTTAGTCCAAAGATTACTGCATAAACTGGAAAGAAATTATGTTTTGATTTGGTTTGGTTGTTTTTTTTTGTGTGTTTGCTGTTATGTTACTCTGTTGTGTTTTCCAAAATGCCATGACACTGATGAAAGATTGTCCATTAGAGGCTATAAATCGGATGATTTTGGGAATTAGTGTGTTGATAAAGGAGCAATTCTATTCTTTCTTCTCATACGTGTTGTCTTTCTCACAGGTAAAACAGAGAGAAAATGGCGTTGCTTTAAAATGTTATCAGAGTGTAATTGAATCTCTGGATTCATTAGGTTGGGAGGAGAGGCAGTTTGCCCTTGTGAAAGGACTTCTTGCGGGAAATGTCTTTGACTGGGGAGCAAAAGCAGTCTCAGAGTAAGTATTCAAATTCTTTGCAAATCTCTATTTGTTCGGGTTTTGCCATTTCTCTTGGCAGGCACAGTCATGGCTCATAATTTGCTATTTATAATAGTTTTCTAGGTTTTGTTCCAATAATGTGGTTTTGGGTTTGGCAAAACCATAACTGTCCATGAATAAATCTGGCAGATGGGTTCCTTTTTAAATATTTGCATTAATAATTTCTATTCACTCAATGTTTCAGAAGACATACATTTTTTTTTGCACCATGTGTTCTTAATGTTTCAGCTTAGCCTGTTTAGTACTGTCACTAACCCGTTTAGGGATTGATGTAGAACTTGTTCTGCATGTATGTATTTGTGTATGTTCACTTGGGAATGGCTTCATCATCCAATTCAAAACTGATGTACTAGCTTAGGTTGGTCTATCCATGCTGCTTCTCAGGCTGAAATGTGAACAGGGCTTTTAACTAGGACTGCGTGTATCCTACACTAGGAAAAGGTCATCTGACAACCCATAGCTAGCTACCCCAAATGGGCATCCTTCCACTTTGAGCAGCTGTTCTAGAATGCAAATCTCATCACCCTTGATTATTGGCCAGACTGGCTAGGGCTGATGGATGTTTAAATAGTTTTAATCATATTTAAATTGTCTGTTTTTTTAATGGATACAGTATTTAATAATACATTTTATATTTTTAAAAATTATTGTTATTATTTGTTGTTTTAAATTGATTTTATTGTAAGCTGCCCTGAGATCATCAGATACAGGGCAGAATATAAATATTTCAATAATAATAATAGTCTTAGTGATAGGAGTCTTTCTTCCTAACAGTATGCCTGTATTCTCTCTTTCTCTCTCTTTCTCTGTCAGTGTTCTTGAAACAGAGCCACAGTTTGGATTTGAAGAAGCTAAGGAGAAATTGCAAGGTATTGAGGTGGAAATTTTGCTTCTTGATAGTGTCAGTGGGGAATACATTCTGATCGGGCAGGGTGCAATGTGAGGAGGCTGCAGCAAGTGCAGATAAAGAACCTCATGGAGGCCAGAGATCTATGAGCCTTGGAGCACCAAACATCTAGAATCATCTCCCGTTCAGGCCTCTGTGCAATAAACACAGAGCTGTCTTTGAGTATGGTGGTCGTCGGTGCTACCGCTCCCTTGTCCATATTTCTCTGCTCTGTATGAAATGTTCCTTACTGTTCCTGCCATCTCAGTTGGAAGGAGATGTTTTACAGCTCTGCTCCCATCAGCAGATTCTTCCCTGCTGAAACAACTGTTGGACTCCCACATGCATGGTTCTGAATTCAAACACTGACAAAGTTGGTAACATGCCACTTTTTATGCCACTGTACAGAACGCCCCTGGCTTGAAGATTCCTACAATGAATGGCTGGAACGGCTCAAGGTACATACACTTTGACCCTTTAACAAGTAAACACCACACATTTGGGCAAAGAACGAATCAACATACATCACAAATCTCCTCTTAGCAACCATGCCATCTTTCTATTGTCTAGATTCCATGAATTGGGATATATTCTGCAGACACATAGGCAAACACATAGGTACACACATGCACACCACTTTTCTTTTTTTGTATAGACAGAAGTAAGAGCAAGTAGTTTTCTTTGATAGAGGGAAACTCATGTGAACTTCAAGCAGTGTTGTATTAGTAGAGGAGGTTTTCGATTGTGATCTTTGTGCCTCACATGAATGGGTCTTACGCCTGCAGAGAGTCGTGATCTGAATGTTCTAGAGCTAAGTAGCCATGGTGGATTGTCCACTTTTTCCTTCCTACCACGCATGCTCCAGCCCACCAGAGCTACTCTTTCCTGCCACAAAAGCAACATCATTTAGAGTGAGTAGCTTCCTTTCTTTACCCTCTTTCTTTTTTCTTGTTCTGTGTTCTACTTATTACATTTGTGTCTTTCCCTTATTTTCATTTTCACTACCATTTTAAACAATATCATCAGAACTTTGGCCCTCACTATCTTCTGTCTTTTTACGGCCTCCAAATCTTTGTATAAACTTTGTTCTTCCTCTGGTTAGGTTTCTTTATCAGGTGGGCATTCTCTATGCCTCTTCCGTTTAGGTGAAGGATCTATCAACCAGCAGTGTTCAATCTGCACAGATTAAAAATAATAAAAAGGGGATGTTTTTTGATAGAGCAAGAGGAAGGACATGATGTGATGAGCCATTCTTATGCTTTCATAGAAACAAGACATTCTGTATCCTTATATCATCTTTACTCCAAAGGTTGCTTCTCAGTTTTACAATTAACAGAAGGACACAGTTCATAGAATCATAGAGTTAGAAGAGATGACAGTGGCCATCCAGTCCAACCCCATCCTGCCGTGCAGGAACATACACTCAAAGCACTCCCAACAGACGGCCATCCAGCCTCTGCTTAAAAACCTCCAAAGAAAGAGACTCCACCACACTCCATTCAGGCAGCACATTCTACTTTCCACCAAAATCCATCTTCCCATTTGGAAGTTGCCCTTCACACATTGGATGTTTGTCTAGCTGTAGCTATCTATGTTGATTGATGTCATACCACCATTTGAAAAGACGATTTTTGTATATAGAGGTATTGAAAAGGTCTCCACAGGGTATCAAAATGGGTGCTAGAAGCTACAAAGCTTGCTTACTCCCTGGCAAAGAAGCAGTAGAACCATTGCTCAGACAAGATGGTGGAATGCTAACAGAGAGAAAATGGGGGGATTGTTCAACATTTTATTTGCCTCCCAAAAGGGAAACAGTGCTTGACCTGATGAAAAAAAGAACAACTTGTGCAGGAAGGGGGCTGTAACCTAAACTAAGTAGAGAAGTAATAAAGGAATCCCTAGCTATTCTAAGTGAATTCAGGTCTCCAGGGCCAAATGAACTGCATCCAGGTTTACTAAAGGAACTTACAGATGTATTCTCAGAACCACTATTGATAGCTCCTTGAAGATCAATTCTTGGAGAACAAGAGAAGTCGCAGCAGACTGAGGGCATATAAATATTGTCCCCATTTTCAGAAAGGGGAGGAAAAGTTAGATCATTAAGCAGTCTGTGAACACTGATAAATGAATGGTGCAATTATTAAGAGCCAGCATGAGTTTCTCAAAATCAAGTCATGTGAGCTTATCCAAAAGTCTTAGTTTCTTTAGGCACCTCCCATTTTTCTTCCAGAATAACTCTGAATTGAAAAGCGTCACCACTGTTCTTAAAAATAATGTCGCTTTGAAGTACATAGTTGCTAAAGAGACCCAAATGAAAGATATATTTTTGTTAATGGAAAGTTTGATAATAAAACTCTTCAACTTTGGTCAGTTGTTATGCCCCAAATGCTACAGAAGGTAAATTTACAGAAACCATGATTTGACAACTTTGTCCAATGATTTCTCAGAACATTTGGGGGACAAAATAATAAAAATCAAAATAAGTGAAAAATGGGAGGGTAACCCTGGGAGGGCTGGGGGGTGCAAACATGGTGAAAATACCATCCACATCCTTTAGCGTGCATTTGGGGCCAGTTTGGAGCAAAAAGAAATTGACCCCTGATGGTCACACTTTATCCACCCCGACCTAGATGCTAGAACAAGAGCAGATGTTGATTCTGGGCATGCAGTTTTATCATCTGTCTTACTGTGACCATCTCCTAAAGTAACCTACTTGTGTGAGGCACAGAGACCATGAAGAAGGAGAAGAAGTTTCTTGCTTGCCTGTAACTGTGGCTCTTCAACTGGTCATCTCTGCCCTCATGCAACCCTCCCTCCTCCCCCTCTTTTTCAGGTCCCTTGTTGCCATCTTGGTGGACCAGGAAAGTCAAGAGAGAGTAGCTTTGGTGGGCTGGAGTGTGTGTGGTAGGGCTGAGCTCTAGAGCGTTCCGATCATGGCTCTGCGCAGGCACAAGTCCCATTTGTGTGAAGCACAGATGACCACTGGAAGAACCACAGTTCCAGGTCAGCAACCTGTTCATCAAACAAATTTATCGAGATGGTTGTATTGTTACTCCACAGAGTCTAGTTTGGGTAACAAAGAAACCCACTTCTCCAAAACTTGTAACATAAATTTTATTTGTCTGCAGCTGCATCTCTAGGCTACCCTAGCACACTCTGTGATTTTCAAGATGCTGGATCCAAGTATTGTAAGAATCAGATTGGTGTGGCTCACCCAACCCAAGTTGGTTTTTGGGCTATGCTGCAGCAAGTTGTATCATCAGTATGCTTACAAACCAAGTTTCAAAATGAGTTGAACTTGCAACACAGGTTGCAAGTTAACCTCTGCATTGCAACTCATATTGCAAATTTTAGGTTGGTATTTTTCAGCATGGTGTAGCAGCTTGAGCATTGGGTCACAATGCTGGAGATCAGGGCTCCAACCCCACTCAGCTATAGAAACCCACCGGATGACCTTGGGCAAGTCACACTCTCTCAGCCTGAGAGGAAAGCAAAGAAAAACCCTTCTCTGAACAAATCTTGCCAGGTAAACCCAATGATAGGTTCACTGTAGGACTGCCATAAGTTGTAAACAACTTGAAGGCACACAACAACAACAGCAATTTTTCAGATGTATAATATAAATACTGTCTCACTATCATTTTAGCTCAGAACTTTCCTCAAGAGCTAATGAGAAATAGATAGCAAATAAAGGATTGGGTGAGTCAGTGATGAACAAAAGAAGGAGGCAAAAAAAGTGAAAGAGCAGAATATGGGCTAAGCTATGCAAAACAAATTGAAGTGCACAGACATCAAAGTGTCACCCTGCTATTCAGAAGCACAATGTGACTTGCTTTAGGCTGCAGTTTATGGAGGAGCAAATGAAGGAAGGAATAAGTATCTGACAAATAACAGCAAAATGTCTTTAAAGCATCTGTCTAGTGACTAAAGTGAGGAGATAACTGGGACTAACTTGAAGCAATAAAGTAACTGCCATTCTAAGCATCAGTATTATAAGTGTCTGTCACATAAAATGTAAGTTTCTAGAGCTTCAGTCAATTTAGGGGAGGGAGTTGAGACTCTGTGGTTCTCTCAGCTCTCATCCTCCCTTAGCATTGGTCAAGTTGGATGTCACTGATAGGACTTCTAGAAAGCAACAGATTCCCCATCTAACGGATGTGACCAGATAGGTAATCAGTAGTTCACTTTGAAAACCATCTGAAGTTTGTGAACATTCTTTGTGAACACTCACTAAATCTTGAAGAGCATTGCTGCAGGGCATCTTACAATCCCAATTAGCTTGTTCTCCTCCTCCCACTCCCATTTCTCTATCTATCTGTTTAAATCAATTGGAAAATTTTAAGGAGCCAAAAACAGCAGGAACAAGAAGAGCTTTAGCTGCAGGTTGATGCTGCTGATTCATCAGCCAGTTTTGGTCTGGCAGCCTGTTAATTGTCCCTACCTTCTCAGACTCAGTTGAAGATACAAGACTCATCTCCAGTTCTCATAAAATTCTTGAATTAAAATCAGGGACAAATATTTAAACTTTTGACTGTTCATCACAACCCTATTTTCTTACTGCTCAATCATAGGAGAGTTAAAATAGCTTAATGTTGGAGGTATTGACAGAATGCTCACTGAAAGTGATGAGAAGGAAAGAGGAGAAAACAAGTATAGGTAGCAAGTGTGAAATGGTAGTTCTTACAAATAACCAGCTCGAATGGAAACAGATCAGGGAGAGAAAGAGCCAAATGGAGCCAGACTTATAGCAGAGGTAATGAAATAGCCCTGCTTCCTGTTTCTTTCTTTCTTTTGGTTACAGCCTGATGGAATGGCTGCTGTGTCATTAGAGTTGGGGAGTGGGGTGGAGGACCAATCTAGCCAGGCTTTCAGCAGAGTTGAAGGAAAGACTCTGTTTTCCATAGGCAGTCATGATTTTGGTATATGCTGATACCGATGGGCTTCTGACCTGCTGGCTCAAAGCAAACTCAGCTCACATAATTATTTATCTTGGAACTTCCTCTCCTACACTTTAAATCTGACTTCCAACACCCCCGTCCATCTTTGAAGTAAACAGGGCTTTGCTTGCTGAATTCAAGAAAAAAGCAAGCTGAAAGAGGCTGATGGATCTATTACCTTCAAAGTAATGTTTTTTCTTTGAAAAGTGCTCTCAAATGACCAGCAAAATATTCTCACCAACTAAGGGAAGAGGAGGGAGGTGGTAACTCTTACTCTGTGTACATACTTAATGCACTCCTTCCACTGCCCATTCTTCTCTGATACTTCTTTTTGTTTTTCTCTTTACAGGCCCCCCCTCATAAATGTGCCTTAATTTTTGCAGACAACAGTGGAGTAGATATCATTTTGGGTGTCTTCCCCTTTGTCAGGGAACTGCTGTCTAGAGGCACAGAGGTCAGTTGAACTGCAATGTAATCCTAAGGTGAACATGACTCAGACAAGCTAGAAAGGCATTATAAATAACCGTTTGTGGCTTTAAAAGAGAATTGTATAAGTAACTGGAGGAAATGTACATTTTTGTTTCAATTATTCTCTCTAGAAGAGACTATTTTCTGTTGAACCCATTGGTGGCTGAAAATAATGGTTCAGGTATTTAGAACCCATTTGGAATTGGAAGAGAAGGTTATAAAGTATTTTCATGGTGTAGTGGTTTGAGCATTGGACTGTGATCCTGGAGACCAGGGTTTGATTCCACGCTTGGGCATGGAAACCCACTGGGTGACCTTAGACATGTCACATACTCTCAGCCCCAGAAAACCCCTTGATAGGTTCACTTTAGCATCACCATAAGTCAGAAATGACTTGACCAATAATGATGGTCCAAGATCTTCATGGTATATTGAACTCTGGAGATCAAGGTTCAATTCCCTGCTTAGCCACGGAAACCTGCTGAGTGACCCTTGTGCATGTCACACACTCTCAGCCCCAGAAGCCCGTGTAATTAGAGTTGCCATAAGCCAGAAATGACTTGAAGGCACACAACAACAACAACAAAGATCTGCTTACTATCCAACATGTTCATGAATTATTTGAATGAAGAAATAAGCAGCACTCTCAAAAAAGCTTTCAAATAATTCAAACTGGGGGGCAGACTAAACATTTGAGATTGTCTTAGTAAACTGGATTCCTAGGCAGAGAGTAACACAGATAAAACTCAGCAATGGGGGTTGTCCAGAGGCAAAATGAGCCAAATCCTCAAAGTGGCATAAAGGGGGAGGATTGAGAGGCTAGGTAAGAACACTGTGGAAAAGTAGTAGGAAGCAAGATCTAAATGAGAACCGAGTGCCTGTTCCAAATTTGGTGGGCAGCAACGGGCAGTCATCTGTAGCTAGTTGTGCTTGGGATTGCAGTCCAGCTATGTGGAGAGCTATAAGTTTCCTTTACCTGATATATAAGTTTCACAGTAATAAGGTTATAAAGTAAAGCTTGGGCAGTATCTTTTCAAAAATTTGGGGGTGCAGGTCTTAGAAGTAGTCATACTAACAACACTTATGGTCTTCCATTCTGTGTGTCCCAAGTCTCGACTTGTCAACAAATTTTAGCAAGAATGAGGGGAACTCAGAAACCTAGAGACTTAATGAGGCAGCAGCAGTAAGCCCTTACCAACCTTACAGGTAGAAAATGAGTGCCACTGGCTCATCCTAGCAATTTTCATGGCACTCCAGGGCACCTTCACACCCTGCTACCAAGCTTTGGCAGCAAACTGTACTGCTTTTTTCAATGTAAAGCTGGAAAAGATACCGTTTGAAGCAAGCCATAGGCACATGCTTTAAATGGTATCTTCCTGGCTTCTCCCAAATTTTGGCAGCTTGGGCACATCCTCTGGTGAGTTCAGCAGAAGAAAATCCTAAAGAAGAGGCAGCTTAAAGATAAAATGGACAGAGCACTAAATTCAATAAACTATATCATGTGAAAAGCACTGAGTAGTAACTTTTTTTCAGGAAAGTTGGGTTGTAGTAATGTCATTAAGCACTCATTTTATGTTTCTGCCTGGTACTGGTAGCTTGCAAAGCCACTAATGTTTGCACCAGTCTCAAGAGACAATATATGGCAATAGAATTATTTTGTCTCTCTCCATTTTAAGAAAATGTGTAGAGAGAAGTAGAGACCAAATTAAACAGTGTCTTGACATTTCAAACAGTGTAAATGCAGCTAGAGTTATCTTTGCCCTTTGTCCCAAAGAAAATGGCTACTCTTTGTTTGGTGGCCTTTCACAAACTAGGAAGAGAAACTTCATGCAAAATTAGAAAACGTGACTGTAAAACTGGGACCTGGTATACGATTATGACAACTTTTAATTCATTAGCCTCCCTGTTTGGTAGCCTAGCTAGATCTCTTAAATATGTATATTTTTCAGATGACTTTCAGCTCAATGACTCTTGCTTTTCCCTTCTCTAATTCCAGGTTATATTGGCTTGTAATTCTGGACCCGCTTTGAATGACGTGACCTACAGTGAGTCCCTGCTTGTCACAGAGAGGATAGCAGCTACAGATCCAGTCATACGGTGAGGACTGGTTTGGTATGTTCTTCTCTATCCCCTGTTGCCTCTTAGCTGACTCTAAGAGAATATGAAACATAATACAAATATTGAAGTACTGATGGTGTTTTAGAATGAGGTTCAGAATTCACCTTTCATGGTTTGAGGGTATTTCCCGCATGTTTAATATGAGCATCCTTGATAAGCAGCATATGAATCTAACAAATAAAGGTTATTTTTAAAAGAAAAATGGCTGCAAAATTTGGTTAAAATGCTATTTTTCCCCCAAAGGCTTTTATTATTAATCAGCTTTAAATCCATTGCATTTATTAAACATACTGTATTACTTGGATGAGAGTATGAGAGTCGGCGTGTTGGAGTGGTTTTTGCATTGGAGACCAGGGCTTGATTCTCTTCTCGACTTGAATGCACACAGCAACACGATTACTTGGATGAAGTTGGACCCATGTTTATTATGCTTTTCCGTCAAGCTCCAGGCTGACTTGAGGCAAAAAATAATTCACCAGAAACCCACATCCATAGTAAGGCCAGTGTAACATTCAGACTAAACAAAACAAAACCATTGCTAGCTACAGCTGTTTCTAATGACTACAAATTCTAATTTGTAATAACAAAGTGTTCTTCTTGTTGCCATTACCATCATTTACTTTCCAGCTTTTCCTCAAAACTTGGTGGTTTACAAATTACAATGATTACGATATAGTTAAAACATGCAAAAGGGCAACACTGAAATAGAATTAAACTGTTAACAGTATTGAGACAATTTAAAAAGGATACGTTTAAAAAGGATGAAAGGAGCTTTTAAACAGTACAGCACCCTTTTAAAAGCCGTTTCCTTAAAAACTTCCAGTTCTGAAAGCCTGTTGGAATTAAAAAAAAGGTCTCTGCCTGCTGATTAAAGGATGGCAAGGAAGAAGCTATTCCAGCCACCCTAAGAAGGTTTTTCCAGAGCCTAGAGACGGTCACTGAGAAGGCTTTATTTCCTATCCTCACCAGCTATATATCTGAAGTTGGTGGGAACAAAAAAAAGGCCTGTCCTGAGGATCTCAGGATCTGGGCCAGCTTATGTGGGGAGAGCCAGTCCGTTAGACGGTAGTATGTCAATGTAGGAGAATAACTTAAGCCAAAATTAAGAAAAGTGGACGGACCATAAATTTGTTTATGCAGTTGTATGTGTTCCAATGTACATTGAAATTTTTGCAGTTTTCCAGCAGCCCAGACGTTTAACCAAATATTCTTTATGTCCCAGTACAACAAGATAAGGCAAATAATTCTGCCTCTGGCTCTCTCCGTGGGCTGTGTAGGCTGCCAAAAATAGTCAAGAACCAAACAAACAAAAATCAGAAGTGGCCAGGAGTCTACCATTGGTTTTGAAAAAAACAAACAACCAGAATATTTTTGTTATTAAACAGTACATTTGGGCTCTGCAACCTACTAGAAAGGTAAATTGGGGGCTCTGCAACCTACTAGAAAGGTAAATTGGGGACTGAAAGGTAAATTGGAGGCATGGCATTTGTTTGGCCAGGGCCACACTTTTCCCACACTGAGGCACAAAATGATGCTGATTTCAAGACTCCACCTATTTCAAAAATTAATTTGCCCAGTTGTAATGCAAAGGTTTCATTCAAATTAGGTAGGTTTGTATGCGGCTGGGTGTACATGTACGCACAAGTGCACGCTTGCTCTCATGCAGTATGGTTCGGCTAAATAAAAACTGCCTTCTGTTTCTTGTACCAAGTTTTTAAAAATGAAATGTGCATAATATTTTTTAAAGTACCTTTCAAGAGGAGGTGTGAACTTAGTAGATCTTTCAGTTCAGTTTAGTTTTATTAGTTTAGCACAAAGCCATAACAAACAAAAAAATTACAATACAATAAAGGAATAAAATACAGTACAATAAAAAATAATAAAATGTTTGAAATACCAGTAATTCAGGACGCAGTATATTGAAACAATATATTAAAATTAAAAAAAAAAACCCTCAACATCACGGTATGGACTTAACTAAAAAAATTCCAAAAAATAGAAAATCCCAATCTGTTCATTAAGGGGAAAAAAGAAACCTAGAGTGAGATATCTTATCTGATTTTCAATTTGGTTTGCCACACAACTCTTTTGAGTTTTGACTTAGCATAGATTTGACAGCCAGAGCTGCAAATCTTGTCTTTCAGAATGTTAGAAACTTATCAGATAATAACACAGTCAATTTGTGTTGACCTGTTCTTCCTGGAAGCTGTTCTAAGATGGACTGAAAAAGTTTTTCTCATTTGTCCAGAGTTTAAATGTGTTAAATCCTCAACTGTCTTATAGTCACAAAGACATCCTTTCATTATAATGTCCCATTGTAGCACCCTTCTAATTTATCAAGGAGCAGTATGTTCAGAGAAGTCTTTGTAAAGGCCTTTCTTCAGCCAAAGTTTGCAATATGAGTAAACTATGACCATTTCCACACTACACTATTATAGTGCTATTATTCCACTTTCAACCTCTGGTGGAATCCTGGAGTTTGCAGTTTAGGGAGGGGTATCTTTGTCCTCAGTAAACTACAAACCCCAGAATTCCACAGGATGTTGAAAGTGGAATAATAGCACTATAACAGTGTAGTGCAGAAATGGTCTATGATTCATAGTGTCAGAAAGTTTGGGACAGTCTGTTTGTGAAGGACAGCTGTAATATGTAATACTAGTTCTGTTTGAGCAGTTATATCTCTTAATCTCTGTGTAATTGAGAGTTTAGCAGTGCAAAAACCTAGACCTCTTATATAATGTATAATAATACAATATGTTTAAAACATACCTTTTAAGAGGACGCATGGGCTTATTAGTTCTTTTTTTCCTTTAGATCTGCTTTGAAGGAAGAAAAGTTGCTCTTGGTGCAAACAGGTTCAAGTTCACCATGCTTGGACCTGAGGTAAGTGGTTTCTCCCTGTACATTGCAAGCATAGATTGCGCAGATGCTGTTCCCATTTTGATTCAGTGACAGAGTGGGACTTGCGCAGGAATTGTTGTAGACTAATTTCATTAGGAAAAATCCTACACTCTCCACAGGGGTATATGGATGCTTTGTTTATGCACTATCAGTTCTTGTGGGTGGGGGAGAGAGGGGATTTGGATCTCCTGGTAGAAATCTGGACATTTTGCAGTAGATTGCCTGGCTTTTCTGACTCCTGTTGCTTAGCTATAGGAACAGGGAAATTATTGACTTCCTGCCTGTACACAAAACTGATGAAGTGAAGATGAAGTGAAGGAGGAACGAGGTATATCGCAGTAGATTTTTCCCTGAAAAAAACTATGAGCTTCAATTCCTTGTACTCACAAGTATACTCCTGGGCTCAGAATTCTTCATTTCTGATCATATGTCCTTTTCACTTGGCTCTGCTTGCTGGATTCCCAGTTTGCTTTTCTTTACAACACTCCTTTTTTGTTTGTTTGTTTACAAGAAGGCAAAGGTCCCCCAGCCACAGCCAGGTGCAAAATGGTAGATCAAAAATAAAGGCAATTATTTGTTGTTTCTGAGTGTTTGTTTGTTTATTTTTATGCTGACTTTTTCCAGAGCCAGGATGCACGGGGTCTTCCGGAATAAAAAAAATATGTAAACTGGAGCAGCAGTGGGCAGACATCAGACTTATGGGACCTACTTTGTGTTTTTACTGAGAGTCCACCAACCACACATAGATGCAGAATTGTGGGTCAGTGGGGACCACCAATGATCACCCTGTAAGCCACCCCTTGGAACAACCTGCATATATAATTACAAATCTGCTTAATTACAAACCTTAATATGGGTCACAAATTTAAACTCAGAACTCTAAAACTGAGTAACAGAGCTGCACAAAGTCAGTCAAAGGCAAGCACTTAATATAGATACAACACAAGAGAAGATCACTGAGGGTGATAAGCAGTTCGGGCTACAGAATGCTTGTCATTTTGCTAGCCATTGTTTAAAATTCTTGGGAGTCAGAAACTCTTTGCAATCTCCTGCATCCCAATCTGTATGATGCCCAGCTCTGCTCCAATTTTAATAGTCCCACTTGTATTGGCTAATAAATTGCCTTCCCATTGGAGTTGCAGAATTTTTGCCATTTTGCTAGCCATTGTTCAAAATTCTTGGGAGTCAGAATCTCTTACCAATCTCCTGTATCCCAATATATGAGTTAGAAGAGACCTCAGGATCCATCCAGTCCAACCCACTGCAGTGCAAGAACACACATCATTCCCAACAGATGGCCATCCAGCCTCTGCTTAAAAACCTCCAGAGAAAGAGACTCCACCACGGTCCATTGAGGCAGCATATTCCACTGCCGGACAGCTCTGACCACCAGGAAGTTCTTCCTGAGGTTCAGGCGGAATCTTTTCCTGCAGCTTGAATCCATTGCTCCTTGTCCTAGTCTCTGGACCATCGGAAAACAAGCCCACTCCCTCCTCTACATGACATCCTTTCAAATATTTAAACATGACTATCTTGTCCCCTCTTAACTTTCTTTTCTGCAGACTAAACATCCCCAGCAACTTTCAGCTGCTTCTCATAAGGCTTCATGGCTTCCAGACCCTTCACCATTTTGGTTGCCCTCCTCTGGACACTCTCCAGGTTGTCAATATCCTTCTTGAAATGAGGTGCCCAGAATTGGACACAGTATTCTAGATGAGGTCTAACCAAAGCAGAATAGAGTGGTACCATTGCCTCCCTTGATCCAGACACCATACACCTATTGATGCAACCAAGAATCACGTTGGCTTTCTTTGTTGCTGCATCACACTGCTGACTCGTGTTCAGCTTGGGTCTACTAAGACTCCTAGATCCCTTTCACACGTATAGTTATCCAGCCGCATGTCCCCCATCCTATATTTGTGCATTCCATTTTTTCTGCCTAAGTGGAGGACCTTACATTTCTCTCTGTTGAAATTCATTTTGTTAGCTTTGGCCCAGCTCTCCAATCTGTCATGTTCATTTTGCAATTTGATCCTGTCCTCTGGGGTATTAGCAACCCTCTCCCAATTTGGTGTCAAATTTGATGATGCCCAGCTCTGCTCCATTTTTAATGGATCAACCTGTATTAGCTAGTAAAATGCCTTCTGTATCAGTCTTAACTAGTGCTGATTCTGCTTGCAGCCGTCTGGACAAAGGTTTGGCCAACCTGGTCCGGGAGCGGAAGACAGATCTGGTCATCATTGAAGGGATGGGTCGAGCCATCCACACCAACTACTATGCAGCACTCAAGTGCGAGAGTCTCAAACTTGCGGTCATCAAAAACTCTTGGCTGGCCGATCGCCTCGGTGGGAAAATCTTCAGCGTCATTTTCAAGTACGAAGTTCCCCTTAAATGATCCAGCAGAGAGAGACTTGAATGATAAGTCTGGGCTGCAGCTTACCGAAACAGAACTTGCACTAGTTTCCTTTTAATTGTAAAGAATGTATTTTTATTACCACAGGGAAAATGAGTTCACACAAACAATTGCATATTTATATTGTGCTAACTCATACTGGCTTTTTTTGGTAAGTGTTTAATGCTGCAGTATTTGTGACAGAAGAAGACAAAACACTTGATTTTCTTTTTCTTTTTGTTCTGTGAGATATTCATCTTGAAATATTTAATATCAATGAAATTTTCTTTTTTATATTTTGGCCTAAGTATATACCAGTCATAACTGGCCAGATACCAAATAGAACTTTTAAAGAGCAGAAAGAAATCTATTCTGGTCAGCAAAGTTTTGTTTTGTTTTGTTTTTTTCTTTTCTTGGTTGATAGCAGTTTGGGTATTGGATTAGGACTCCAGGAGACCAGGGTATGAATGCCTACTCAGTCACAAAAACCCATTGGTTGGCCTTTGGCAAGTCACACTCTCTCAGCCTTAGAGGAAGGCAATGGCAAGCCTCCTCTGAATAAATCTTGCCAGAGGAAAAAAATATATCATTGCCATATGTCAGAGTCAATTTGAGGCACATAACTCAGAGCCAGCATGGTATAGTGGTTTGAGCGTTCTTCTACAATGCCAGCTACTGTGGAAGCCCACTGGGCAACTTTGGGCAAGTCACCCTGTCTTAATCTCAGAGGAGGGCAATGGCAAACCTCTGAACAAATCATGCAGGGAAAACTCCATTACAGGTTTGCGTTAGATGGGAAATTACTTGAAGGCAACAAGAAGACTTTGGAACCAACTCTGAAGTCATACTGGAGGACAGTTGCTTCAGGGACCATCAGCAGCAACTTCCTCCACCAGATGGACGGCATCATGAAATGGTGGTAGCAACACTTGATCCTTACCAGTCTCCAACTATTGGAGGATAATTTTTTTATTATGATTATTTCATAGAAGTTCTTTCCATCCACAAGGGTATGATCACAATGAAATATTGTCATGCGATAAAAATTACTGTAGTCCCTCAAATTTATGTATTTTACAAGCTGTATTTTAATTCGGACAAATGTCCGTGAGCAAATTAACCTTTGGTAAGCTTTTTAGGTGGCTGGTACCTATTAGGCCTAGGAGTGGGGTGGGCAGGATCGTCAGAGATGATTCCAGTGACATCTACTCTGCTGTTTAAGTTTAGCGAACTCAGCCTTGAAAAAGGTGTTCGGAGGAGGAGAAGGGGGAAAAGAAAAATAGGTTTGGATCAGTGCATTTGGGGTTGTGCTAAATACAAAAGAGTCATTCAGACTGCCACCACAGTCCTCCAGTTAAGAACATGACACCCAATTTGGTGTGGGAACTTTTAGCCCTCAAAGAAGGTAAAGAAGGAAAGGAAAAAGCTAATACACTAAAAATGCACTACAGACATCCCCTACTTTTCAGTGGTTTGTTTTTTGACATTCCACTGTTTTGACAGCTAGAAATTATAGCCGTGTGGCACTCTTTTGACCCGTAGCATTTCAACGACTGCTGCTGTCTGAGCACAAGTGGATAATATTTCAGGAATATTTTTTTCCTCTCTCTCTGAACATGCTGGACTTTTTTTATACTCTGCATGCTCTTTTGTTTTCTGTCAGTTGACTCAGTGCCATATAGTGTTCAGTCTTGCATTTGCAAGCTAAAAAAAGACAGTTCTCCTTTTCAACCAATTTCACTTTCTTATAGTTCTGCAGTCCCTAACCTATCGAATACATGCAGGGCTCCCTATACCCAAAAAACACATTGCAGTGATACTTTTATTGGGCCAATCAAAAAGTACAGAATACATTATGCAAGCTTTCAAAGCTCACAGACTTCTTCATCAGGTAGGAGTATTAAAAATTCTTTTAGGAGAAGAAATACAGCAAGCAAGCTTTGCCTTGCTTGCATGTACCAAAGGCCAGGAAGGGCTGTGGCCTTTACCTGCATCAAACTTTCCTCCACCACTATCCTGAAGTCAGACTTAACATCTCAAGAAAGATACAGCTATGTGACCCTCAGTCATCACGTTTCCTCTCCTAAAATGACTTTTGTCATAAAATCCACTGTAATTCAAGACTGTATTCTATAGCAATGAAGGGGTCATTTTCTGATGTAGGTGGCCCCTTGCTCTCATTCTGTTAGGCAGGATTGCTATAATGTTGTAGGAATACCCTTTAGAGCACCACAACTGGAGAAGTGAGTCTCCATTCTTCCATTTGTTCTGCATAACATTCAGTTTTCTGTTCTTGCTAACCTCTCTCCTTGTACTTCAGTTCCCTTCTCTTCAGCTTCATTTCCCTGTTTTGATAGGAAAAAAAAAAAACTTTTGTCTTCTTCTACCTACCTACTTTCCTTGAGAATCATGTAGAAGATACTTTTCCTAGGAGGCTTGCCTCAGCGGGACAGCCTGATAGTGAGGTTTTCATATAACAGGATGCCACACAATTTCACTTGTGCGGTCCAGATCTCACTGCAAGGGAGGTTATTGCACAAGTATATTGAACAACTTACTTCCCCAGCCAGTGTCACTGTGCTCTGACAAAACCATGACTGGATCTGGAGGTTCAGGTATTTGAGGCAGAGAAGCCCACTAGGGACAAAACAAGCACACTGAGTGCATTTGTTGAGCCCAAAAAGAGGCCACAGGAGTTGAGGGGCTTTGTCATTCTTGGGGAGAGCATGAGTAGTTCAACATAGTTACTGTTCTGCCTTACCGACAGTCACAAAGCAGTCTCTTTGCACAAAGCTGTAACTAGATGAGACGGATAACTCAAGACACTGCCATGGTGGTTTTCCTTCATCACATTCCCCTGGAATGGTTAATGCTTCCTCTATAAGCAAGTTTTATAACCTACCGAAACAGTTAAGTCTAAGATCTAAATTCCTTTAGTGGATATGCTGGTTTCAGACCAGCTGTGTTCTGTCATTTATACAAAAAATGGGGAAAATATGGTTGAGGACAAACCAGAGAAATCTGCTTTCAAAAATCCCATGGAACATCCCCTGTCAATGAAGGCTTCCTTGGCTGTCTCCATCATAGCAACAGCCTCTCTTCTTTGGGCCAAAGAGATTCCCCCCAAAATTTCCAAGGGCAAAACCAAGCTAGATCAGTTGTTTTGATTTCTCAGAATGGCAGCAAGTCTGCATTTTATTACCTAAGCTTGTGTGCTGAACATGTCATACAGAAAGCAGGTTAAACTCAGAGACAGGAGGCATGAAAATTGAAAGGAAGAGCATCAACAGTTTTAAGATATGCAGATAACATCATACTGCTAGTAGAAAATAAGAAAGTAGTTGATTTGGATCAACTACTGAAGAAAGTCAAGGCAGAAAGCACAACGGCAGGTTTACAGATGAACATTAAGGAAAAAAATAATGACCACTGATGATTTATATAACCTTAAAGCAGACAATGAAGACATTGAAATAGTTCAAGATTTTCCATCTCTTGGCTCAGTCATTAAACAAAATGGAGACGGCACTCAAGAAATTAGAAGAAAATGAGGACTTGGAATGGCAACTATGAAGGAACTACACAAGATCCTGAAGTGTAAATATACATAATTCAATACTAAAGTTAGAATTGCCCATGCCATTGTTTTTCCAGTTTCCAAGTGTGGTTGTTAAAGCTGGACAGTGAAAAAAGCTGACAGTAAGAAAAGCAACTCCTTTGAAATGTGGTGCTGGGGAGAGTTCTGCAGATACCCTGGATTACTAAAACAACCCCAAATGAATGGGTCGTAGAGCAAATCAAGTCTGAACTCTCCCTAGCAGCCCAGATGACTAAACTGAGGCTGTCGTATTTCAGCCATATCATAAGAAGACCTGACTTACTAGAAAATTCCATAATGTTTGATAAGGTGGAAGGCAGTAGGAAAAGAGGAAGAGAAAAAATGCATTACGGATGGATAGACTCAATCAAGAAAGACATGTCCCTAAAGCTCCAGGTCCTAAGCAGGGCAGTTGAAGACAGAGTGACTTAAGAGTCTTTCATCCATAGGTTCGCCATAAGTTGAAGTCGGTTTGATGGCAGTTAACAACAACATGGCTTTAAAACTGATATGTTGACTCACGTTGTTACTTAACTCCCTTTAGAAGAAACGAGTTACTTGGGGATAGCAATTTACATTTCCTTTCGGGGAAGCAAATTATTTGGAGAGTCTGTACAACCTGTCCTGGTCAAAACAAAGGACAAAAAGGTCATGGTCCCATTCCAGCAATAGGATAAAAGAACACTCCTAAACAAGGACAGTCTTTCTTTAATCGCTATTCATCCAAGTTTCAGGGCCAGAAACAACAGGCCTTCCAGACAGCAGTGATCTGTGTGTTGGTACCAACCCAGGCCACAAATACTAGATTGTAGATTTGGAAATTAAGTCAGAAATGACTTGGAGGTACACAACAACAACAAGGACCACTCCACAGAGAAGAGTGCAGAGAGAAGGCAGAACTGATTAACATGCTTTGCCCTAGTCTTCTACCGAAAGGAAAGTGTTGCTCTGCCTGGTGAAGTAGAACAAATGATACAGTAAGGGTCCTATGTCCTACAGTAGGTAAAGAGGCAGTACAGAAATACCTAGCTACTCCAAACAAGTTCATGTCTCCAGGGCCAGATGAGCTATATTCAGAGATACTTAAGAAATGTGTTGGTGGACTCTCAGAATTACTGCTGTATTTGAGAATTCTTGGAGAACAGGAGAGGTACCAGGAGACTGGAGAAAAGTTCAAAAGTTATCTCTCTTTTCCCCAAAAGGGAAGCAACTACCAATCAGTCATCTTCATATTGATGCCAGGAAGGGTTACAGAACAGATTATTAAACATTTAGTCAGTGCGCACTGTGATTTATAAAAGCCAGCATGTATTACTTAAAACAAGCTTGCATGAACTATACCTTGGCAAGGTTCCCCCCCCACACACTTGATTTCAGAAAGGCCTTTGACATGACAGAGTTGCATAGAAGATATTGTTCCAAGCAGACAGAGTATACACTCAAAAAAAATAGGTGCTGATGATTCAGGAAATAAATGTACAAGTCTCAGCCTAGCCTTTAGTGCAACTCCCTGTGATAGTTTTTGTTTCCTGCTCCACCTATTTTTATCATTTTATTGTTGCTTGCAAACAGACTTCAATGTCCAATACCTTTTGACAAAACAAATTGCTTTTGGAACTACTAGGTGTCAGAGGGATTGGAAATAAAATGCCATTCCAGGGCCATTTTTAAAAAACGGACTGATATTTATATCATTGGAGCGGCAATTCTTGTTCAACTCATCTGTAAAAGGAAGACCCAGGATGAAGAGAAGCATTGCATAACACTTTAACACGATTTTCTCCTAAATAACTTGATGTTTGTACTGATTCCAGCTAACATTAGGAAGAGCTTTCTGACAGTAAGAGCAGTTTGACAGTGGAATACACTGCCTGGAAGTGTGGTGGAGTCTTCTTTTTTGGAAGTTTTTAAACAGAGGTTGGATGGCCACCTGTCAGGAATGCATTGATGGTGTATTCCTGCATGGCAGTGGGTTGGATTCGATGGCCCTTGTGGTCTCTCCAGATCTACGATTCTATGAGGCAAGGAGTTTCATAGGTAACAGAAACACACACACACATCTAATACTGCCAATTTACTTCCTGTATTTTCATTAGGTGTTGCTCAAACACTTCCATGTTGTTATGGATTAGAAAATTGAGCTTTAAAAAATCAAGACAACAAGCTCAATTTTACATGTGACACACACTGCCATCCACAAACACCCATACAAACACACACAAACTTTGTCAGTAGTGTTGCTGCTGTTTATACAGAGTTGATTTCTGTAGCTCTTCCTTTACTTCCAAATGGACCACCTTGATGCTGGTCATCTTGCTAGGGCTGCAGAAATTACTAACATGGCACACTAAAATGTTAGAGTCCAGAACCCAGGTTCTATCCGTTTCCCAGATGATTGAGTTGTCTGACATGGTACATAGAGGGTTACAGTTCTAGGGTTTATGTTATTCCAAAGAAGCTACACTTTAAAAAAAAAGAAACCTAGACATCCCTTACTGTTATGTAAAGTACAAAGAGAGCAGCACTACAGAATACAGAGAAGGGTAAAAAAACAAACAAAAAGAGTCCATCATGTTTTGGGCTTATGCATTTGCATCAACTCATGGCTTTGTTTTCCCTGCGTTCTCTTGCTTCTTGTCTGCTCTCTTTTGGAATCGTTGGCTCAGCTCTTCGGTGAACACAGGGCAGCAGGATCTCTAGGAAAAGAGAAGACAAAGAAAAGCACATGGGAAGCATGGGAAGACAACATGGATGGAAGGCCATTTTGCTAAGGAAAAAAATACGGATGGGCCAACCAAATCATTGAATCCTGGGTAAGGATTGAGATTCCCGAATCCAAATCCCTTTGCCAAAATAGGCAAACCAAATCTTTCAAATCCAGCAACTAAATAGATTGTTGCAGACCGGGATGCCTGAAGACCAGGGAGACAGGGACGCCTGAAAATCTGAGAGATCATACATAGAAGGGAAGATAGTAAGTAAGTGAGTTTTTCCCTTGGAGTAATAATGGCCTTTGCTAACAATTTCACAAATTACATTTGGGCTTGCATAGCTCCCTTGCAAACTTCTTTCAGACACAATTCTGGGCTTTGTAGTTTTACAAGGTGTCAGAGCCTTCTCTGCCAAAGTGCGCTGGTGCATCATCAAACTACAAACCCCAGGATGCCGTAAGGAGCTATGCAAAGAAAATCCGGTTTTGTCCTGGATTATCTCTCTACTGTAGTATGTGGCCCTGTTTGCACAGGCAGGCAAATGTGGGATTAATCTACATTTTCCTGCCTGTGTAGAAAGGGCCTTCATGTCATTTTCAATCTGGGGAGATCCTGAGGCAAAACTATGACAACTGTCTTGGCCAGATTTCTTCAGAGGGAGGCTTGCCTTTGCCTAGGCTTTTGCTAAGGCTGAGAGAGCGTGTTTTGCCCAAGATCATCCTTCTTTCCTTTGCTTTTTAAACTCTTTTTTAAAAAAAGTATTCAAAAGATTCGAGATTTGTGAGGTTCGTGGATTCCCAGAACCTTCCAGGGATTCGGATCCAGATTTGGATTCGTAAAATTCTGCATTCGTCTCATCCCGGGGGGGGGAACCACTTTTGCTGAGCTGCAGTAGCACCAATCAGTCGTCACCAATCATTCCTCTTATTATAGCCAGCCCTCCACATTTCCAGGTTTTGCTTTTGCGGATTTGATTATTCATGGATTATTTGCTGCCACCTCTGCTGCCTCCTTATGCCATTTTTAATAGGGATAGCAGTGGAGATGGCAGGAAGCCCCACCAGCCACCCACTTCTGCCTTGTGAAGGAACCCTGGTAGCTCAAAGGCGGAATATGGGGATCACACTTTTTTATGTGTTAAATATGGTTTGCGAGGGCCTAGAGTTATTCACAGTTTTTCCACTTCCGTGGTGGTCCTGTGCCCCTAACCCTGGCGAATGTGAAGGGATGATTGTATTTTTAAGCTATAATGCCATTTCAAGTACTACCTGATATCAATCAATCCAGCAGATGAAAACAGTAAGCAAAATAACTCTATAGCAGTTAATAAACGCCAATAAAATCAAACGCCACATTAAACACAATGCTATCTTATACAGCCTGTTTTTAACAGTCAGTGATTTGGGAGAGCCAGTGTGATGGTAGTGGTTTGCGTACTGGACAAAGACTCTAAGTGATGAGGTTTTCAATTCCTGCTTGCTCATGGAAAAGTATTGGGTGACCTTGGGCAAGGCACACTGTCTCAGCCTCTGAAGAAGGGAATGGTGGCAACCCCCTTCTGAACAATTTCAAGGCCCTTGGCTGGCTGGGATATTGCTCACATGTTGAGTACTTCCAGAAGCCCAGAAGATACAGCTGGCTCTTCTCAGCCTGGAAAGTGGAAATGCCTTGTAAAAAAACGAGAGGAAGCAGGGAGAGATGCCATCAGGCACCTCCACTGAAGTCCGTTCATTCAGCTTCTCAGGATTTGGAAAAGTGGCTTACCAGATCTCCTTACACTCTGGCCTAAACCCTACTGTTAGTCCCAACCAGAGGAGACTTACTGAATCCATGGAATTTGCCCATGTGTTGAAGCATCATTGAATAAATGATTCAATATATCTTATTGTTGTTGTGTGCTTTCAAGTCATTTCCAACTTACGGTGACCCTATCACAGGGTTTTCTGGGGCTGAGAGTGTGTAACATTGCACCCAAGGTGGGTTTCCATGGCCGACTGCAGAATCGAATCCGGCTCATCAGGGTTGCAGTCCATCACTCACACAACTACACCAATTGTAGTTGTGACTAATCTTTTTGAGGGTTTTTTTGGGGAAAAAATTATTGAAAAACAAACAGCAACACTAGACAACACTACATCAAACTAAGAAAAACATTACAATGCCATACAAATAAAAAAAGACAATACATAATAAAACAACAAGCATCTAATTATAAGCATGTAACAAAACCATAATTTGCTTTTTTGATTTTTTTTTAAAAGAACTAGAAATAACAAAATGGTTCCTGCCCTTGTTGCCAACATCATCTATTAGTCAAATAATTACACCTAATTATTAATCCTTAAACTTATACCAAAAATTAGCATTTGCTGCTAATCATTTTTATCATTCAGTAGTTGGGACTAATCAACAGGATTCCAGTCATCATTGGATAAAGCGGTTGTGTTTGTATAATGTTTGCTTATGCCACAGGAAGGCTCCTAGAGGATACTGGTCATATTCTCTATTTATTTGAGGCAAAGGTAGAAGCCAGAATTGGAAACCTTTGGAGAAGACTATGTGGAACTTATTTCCGAACCCAGATCCTTCCTTATCTTAACTTTAAGCATGGAGCAGTTGATAAATGAGAAGTGGCCACAAATCCAGCAAGTCACTCACCTTCTCCTGTTCCGCTCTGTGCTTGCTTTTTTTGGATAACTCCACCACGGCCACAATCATTCCCAATAAAAGACCCATTGCAAGGATCAGGAAGATCCCTCCTAGAGCCTGAGGTTTCAAGGGGCTCCACTTGTCATGATCTTCTTGGGAGCACCTGCTTTCCCACCACTTGCTCCGAAGGTAGTCAAGGTCACCAGACTCTCCAAGTTTCAAGATCGCCACTGACAGCTTGTTAGTCCAAGGGGATCCTAAGAACAGTCAAGAGCTTGAAAACGTTACTTTTCTGGGACTACAAGCTAGCAGTTTTAAAGGTAAAGCACAGTCTCCTATACTGAGAAGCATTGTCGTGGGGAAAATTAAATTCTTCTCCTAGGGTAACACAAGTTTGAAATGTCTGGGGTAACCAGTAAGAAAAAGCCAAAGAAATGAAACTGCATGAACAAAAGACAAGAGACCTTTTCCACACCAGAGGCCATTAGCAAGTTGTAGTGTTACAATCCTGACATTGTCATTTGCATAATGCCATTGGGTTAGAAACACTTTTCCACACCCTTCCACCTTAACCAGATGAGTAGCCTTATTGCCACCAGTGATTCTTCCACACTGCAGCATCCTTGGCCACTCTCTGTCCTCACCCTCACCCCACCTCACCACCCCGATCGGTCAATTTTTGTTTGGTTTATTGGTGGTTTTTCTTTGGAAGCCGGACTAGTGAAGCCATGTTGCAAGGACAGGACACACCGGTACACTATTGCATTTTCACACTATGATGCTTAAAAATGTATTAATTTTTTTAAAAAAAAAATAAAGGAGAAATTTGAAATAAACATGGAGAAGTGAAAGATCTCAAAGTTACCATGGCATGGGAGTCATGGAGGGAGGGAATGGCCATCCACTGCTGGATCCATGATAACAGCAAGCAGTGTCAAGTGCTATTACAATTCCGCACTAAGGCCATTTCCGCACTGTACTGTTATAGTGCTATTATTCCACTTTCGACATCCTCTAGAATCCTGTGGTTTGCCGTTTAGAGAGAGGCCTCAAAGGCCCCTACCTAAAATGCAAACCCCAGGGTTCCATAGGATGTTGAAAGTGGAATAATAGCACTATAACAGTATAGTACGGAAATGGCCTAAGATGGGATTGAAGTGCTAATGGAGGCTCTTAACAGATTTTTGTTCCTGGAAATAGAATATAGTGGTTTGACAACAGCTGAGATGGGATAGTAGCTGGATAGCGACAACATCATGTAGTAGCACGGCTCTTGAACCAGAAACAACCTGCTGCTCTTGCACTCTAGTGACATTGTGCAGAAATGGCCAGAGTGACAGCTGAAGATGAATCAGGCTTTGAATCAGAAACATTTCAGACATAACCACAGGAATTTGTTATCTTACCTTTTGGCGTGGCAATGCCAAACCCCCTGGCCCCCAGGACCTCCGGAGAACGGACCAAGTTGCAGTGCCTGGCAACGGCAAGGTCCTGAGAGATGGACTCTCCAATGAAAGCATAATTTGAATCCAGCACACGCTGAATTGCCTCCTGGTAATTCTTGGCCAAGACGGTATCCTTCTTTTTGTTCATGGAGTCATAGACCATCTGCTGGATGGGGTTCTTAGAGTTCTGCAGCCACAACATTAAGACGGCTTGTAAGGGAACCATCCCTCGCACAAGGAAAGGCAGAGGCAGGCTGCTTCCCACAGTTAATGTGCTTTGTGCACGATAACAAGTCACTACACAACACTGGCTACACTACGTTCTCTCCTCCCATGAACTCATAAGCAGATGAGCTTTGCTACAACTCAGTTATGACACAAGCATGTTATTGGGATATGTTAGACGCATGTCTAGCAAAAAAATGTCTAGCATAGTTGTTCCTTGCCGCGGCAGTCATATAGAATAAAATTTCATCATATTCTTTTCCCAGTTCATTTTCTGGCATTCCCAACAGATATATTTGTGGTAGCGTACTAAATTGTAATCCCAGAATTTTTTCTATTTTCATATGTATTTGTTTCCAATATTTTCTGGCTTTTGGGCATGTCCACCACATGTGATAGAACATGCCCTTTTCATTTTTACACTTCCAGCATTTATCGGAACATTTGTATATCTTTGCCAATCTTTCAGGGGGAAAATACAACCATAGAAGAAGAAATATATATGTAGAGCTCGACTCAGGTGAGTCATAAGACATTACAGGCTAGACACTTTTAGAGCCAAAGCAGCTTTTGGCACAGGTTAATTTGGCACAAGTTAATTTATCGTCTTCCTGGGTGGTGAGAAAGAAGAGACTGATTCTTCTTGGTGCCTCTTAACACCACCCAGGGAATTTGTTTAATTGATTTAAAAAAAAAAGAATGTACAAATTCCTTCATAAACTGGATACGAAGAATGTGATATTTAATAAAAATGTCAGAGAAAGCAAAACAGATCCTGACCCAATTTTCAGATCACACTTACACCAAATTTTTTTTTCAAGGGAGGTCCATTCCCCACCTGTCCTGTGTTAAAGGTATTAAATATTAAAATCTACGCTAACATGAAGTTTGAACAACACAATCACACACATGAAGGAGCTATGAACAGATTTGGAGGTGCCTCAAGATTTGTAAAAGCAGAGGGGGAAACTGGAAGGAGGAGGGAGAAATTGGGACACTTTAAAAACACCTGGAAAAGTGGGAGAACAGAGGTTTGATCAGGACTGTTTCCGCCAAATCAGGTCCATCTTTTCCCATGAATCAAACCATTCGGGATCCGACTTGAGCTGACTTCCTTCACTTTGCAAAATTTATCATAAAGGTATAGTGGGAAGGGTACTGTTCTATATGATATGCTTCCGGCACGCTTGAAGAAGAACAGCAAAACTTTGGGGCTTTCTGCACTACACTGTTATAGTGCTATTATTCCACTTTCAACATCCCATGGAATTCTGGGGTTTCTAGTTTACTGAAATTGAAGAGCTCTCTGGCTGAGAATTCTAAATGTCCCTCCCTAAACTGCAGACCCCGGGATTCCATAGGATATTGGAAGTGGAATAATAACACTATGGCCATTTCCGCACTAGCCTGTTATAGCACGATGATTCCACTTTCAACATCCCGTGGAATTCTGGGGTTTCTAGTTTACTGAAATCGAAGACCTCTCTGGCTGAGAATTCTAAATGTTCCTCCCAAAACTGCAAACCCCAGGATTCCAGAGGATGTTGAAAGTGGAATCATCACGCTATAACAAGCTAGTGCAGAAATGGCCCATAACAGTGTAGTGAGGAAGGGCTCTTTGTTAATGCTTTGCTGAACAACAATGAAAGGATAAACTACGCCTATAACAGATAAAAATAAAAACATTGGATGAGATCTTCAACAATACGAATGCAAATAATATGAAACCAGCCTTTCACTTTCTGGATCCGATCATCATTTCAAAGCACACCTTGAAATACAGGAGTGTGGAGGAACCTTCCATGGTCCCAAACTCCAGCTGCCTCTGTTTCACCAGATCCTCAAAGGTCTGGATGGAGAGCTGCTCAGACCCTGACTCCAAAATAAAGCTGAATCCGGCAATGTAGGCGGTCAGTAGTACAATGCTGAACAGCCACCAGATGGCAGAAATTATCCGGATGGCGAGAGATTTGGGTTGAGGCATCACGCCTGTGAGAAAAGAGGAGAACGGGGTGAACAGCCAATATATAACGGTAAAGCAGGCTGCCAAGACAAATTCTCTAGTAAACTTATTCTCTTGCGTCTTGGAAGAAATTCAGTGCCACAGTCTCAATGCCACCACAATTTGTCTCCTTTCACTAATGTGCTGGTTAAAGACATAACTTTACTTTTTGAAAGCAGGCTTCCTAAATTTGTTAGTGGTTTTGAAACAACTAGGCTAGAACTTCTAAAGCTGGCTTTTCAAAGAAACTGTCTGAACCCTATTTGAAGTGATGGGGCATTTTTGCCATATTCACCCCATCCAAGCCATTTTCAGCTCAGGAGAGGCCTCCTTAATAAACAAGATGTCACTTCTTGTTATTAAAATTCTTATTAAACTGGTTGGGAGAGGCCAAAACTATGGCAAAAATGCGCCTCCATCAACACCTCCTAGAGGAAGGCCAAAATTATTCATATTTTTTCGAGGGTGGGGTTGCAGATTCCTAGCTTTCCAAAGTTGCCTGCTTTCCTCTAAGCCAAAATGGACTTGAGTTAGTCAACCAAGGACATTACAAACCACTATTCTTAGCTTTTTTGGTTCCTTCCAGTGGCTGTGGAGAAAAACTGTGGGAGAGGGATCCATCAAGAACGGCCAAGCACAATTTTCTGGCTCGTGGAGTGTGTTCAGTAAGCCTGTTGGTTTGCATGTTATCAGGACAGATTGTTCAGTGCCAAATTCTATTATTCACTGAATATATGAATCTTAACAGACAGGTAAAAAACAACAACACTGGAGTGATCTTCTCCCTCCACATATTTATATGCAAAGCAAAAGGCTGCTTCTTGTACCCACAGCTGCCACTGGCTGAGTCAAATAAGTAGCAAGAATGGTCACCAACAATTGCACTCACTTGCCTATCTTCTCCCTCTTGGCACCAGGGAAAACTAACACTGGGGGAAAAAAGATACAGACACCTATTTGAATTGTGGGCAGCGTAGGTTCATTGGCCCGAACACATGCAACCCTAGAATCTTATAGTTTAAGAGACCAGGAGGGACATCTGAGCCATTTGCTCTATTCTGCTTGGTTGCGTCCATAGAAGTATGATGTCCACATCGAGGGAGGTAATGGTACCACTGTATTCTGCTTTGGTCAGACCTCATCAGGAATACTGTGTCCAGTTCTGGGCACCTCATTTCAACAAGGATATTGACAAGCTACAGAGGAGGGTGACCAAAATGGTGGAGGGTCTGGAAGCCATGAAGCCCTATGAGGAGTGGCTGAGGGAGCTGGGGATGTTTAGTCTGCAGAAGAGAAGGTTAAGATGATAGCCAGGTTTAAATATTTGAAGAGTTGTCATGTCAAGGAGGGAGCGGGCTTGTTTTCTGCTGCTCCAGAGACTAAGACAAGGAGCAATGGATTCAAGCTGCAGGAAAAGAGATTCCACCTAAACCTCAAGAAGAACTCCCTGACAGGGCTGTCCGGCAGTGGAATCTGCTGCTGCCTCAATGGAGTGTGGTGGAGTCTCCTTCTTTGGAGGTTTTTAAGCAGAGGCTGAATGGCCATCTGTTGGGAAAGCTTTGATGTATGTTTCTGCACAGCAAGGGATTGGACTGAATGGCCCCTCAAGTCTATGATTCTATGATTCTACCACCCTGCTATTCAGGAACACACATTTAAAGCACTCCTGAAAGATGGCCATCCACCTTCTGTTGGAGAATCTGTCACCCTGTGAGGCAATCATTTTTCCTAATGTTTAGGTGGAAGCTATTGTCTTTTACTTTGAACCTATTGGTTCATATTGTAGTCTGTGGAGCAGGAGGAAACAAGCTCTCTTCATCTTCTACATGACTTTGCTTTGGATCTGTAAGGATATCAATTGTGTCACCTCTCCATCTCAGCTTCTCCAAGCTAAACATTCCCGTCTCCCTTAGTTGTTCCTCATAAAGCTTGATTTCCAGAACTTTTATGAGCTTGGATGCCTTTCTCTGGGAGCATTCTGGCTTGTCAGTATCCACTTTGAGCTGTGGTGCCCAGAATTAGACACAAGTCTTTCCGGTAGGGTCTCACCAAAGCAGAATAGACTGGCACTGGTACTTTCCTCCATTCAGCCTCTTGATGATGCAGCTTTCAATTGCATTGGCTTTTCTGGCTGCTGCATCACACCATTGACTCATGGTTAGTTTACGGTTTACTAAGACGCCTGGATCCTTTTCACCTGTACTGCTTTCAAGTCAGGCGCCACCCATCCTATATTTGCGCATTTAATATTTTCCTGCCTAAACATACAATTTTTCATGTCTCCCTGTTTTTCGTTTTGTTTAAAATATATTTTGTTAGTTTTGACCCAATTCTGTCAAAAATCATTTTGAATTCTGTCTATTTTATTAGCTACACCCCCTCCCAATTAGGTGCCATCTGCAAAATATGTATCAGTGGACACTGCAACCAAAGGCTGGCAGGGGGACGTTGGTTTTTAGTTTCCTGCTCATGGGGTAACTGGAAACGGCCCCCTTGAGCTTTCAGATCTTTGGCCTGAAAGGTCCCATCCCTATGACATGGCTTACCTTGCAAGGTGAATGCTCCTGCTCCAAACCATAGGCTATTGAGGAAGCTGAAACGGTTGTCTTCATTTCCATCCCACTCACAGGGGCTCATTCTAGGAAGAGAAAAAGGAGTAGCTGCATGCACTTCCCCCAGTGGACACACTGGATGACACACAGGAATTCCTGGAGTTATTCAATAAAGTGGCTCATTGCACCACAAAAACAGCTCGGATTGCATTTGTATGGGACCCCTAAAGTTCCTCTTGCAAAAACTAGCCATCTCTTTCTGTTGGGGTGGAGATACACTTTGGATAGGAGCATGAAAACTCTCATCTTGAGTTCACTTCCTTTTTTAAAATCCCACCTGCATCCCCATGTGATCTTTTTAGCTTGCAACACTTTGTTTTTAATTCCTAGGTGGACATTCATGTGTATTCTCCCTGTACATTTCCTGTAATGAATACATTTATTTACTCAAATCTATCTATTTTTGCACATATCTCCCCCATTGACTAAAGCATGTTTGTGCAGTTTTGAAATTCTGTTATTTGTGTTATGCATATTGTATAACAACACTAATAATAACAATAATAAAAAAAGAATTCTAAACAAAAAAAGAAATTGTATTCCTTTTTTAAAGATAGCTATGCTTTGGGGCATGGAAATCTATCATAAGGCTGGCAAATCTCTGTTTTTCTTGGGCCTGGTGTGGTTTGTCTTGTAATAATGTGGTGCAAAATGGATAATTTTGTTGAAAGTCTTGGGGACTCTTCCATTCCCAACTTTGGATTTAAAGATCTTAGCCCATTTCCACACAGATTAATGGGTGACATCATGTGCTTATAATGAACACATCAGTGCAAATTATCACTGAGGCCATTTCCACACAAGACTATTCTAGTGCTATTATTCCACTTTCAACCTCCTATGGAATTCTGGGGTTCGTAGTTTCCTGAGGCCAAAGAGCTCTCTGGCTGAGAAGTCTAAATACTCCTCTCTAAACTGCAAACCCCAGATTCCGTATGATGTTGAAAGTGGAAAAATAGCACTATAACGGTGCGGTGCAGAAATGGCCTTGGTTTAAAAGTCATCTCCGTCTATCTTCTAACAACTGAAATCTGGAGGTGGGAAGAGATATTTCACCTGGCAGCAAGGAATAAGCAAAGGCTGGAAAGCAGGTAGGCTATGAGGATGCCAGCCCAAGTCTCCTTGCTGAAGGGGGTCAGGAAGTGGAACAGAGAGGCCTCTTCAAGGGCAGATTCCTTCTCAAGCAAGATGCCAATGCCAGTGTGCAGAAAGGGCTGGGTGAAGTCAACTGCGTCTTCTCTCGTTGAAGTTATAGTCAACGGGGCAACCGCAAGATCCGCTTCCTGTCAGGAGAGGAGATGAGGTGGTGTCTGACAACAGTTTTGTGTGGTGGACTATTTTGGGTAGAGTGCCAATGGACTCACACACACAGAATCCTAGAGCTGGAAGAGACCCCAGGGGCCATCCAGTCCAACCCCTGCCATGCAGGAACCCACCTCAAAGCACTCCCAAGAGATGTCCATCCAGCCTCTGCTTAAAAGCCTCCAAGGAAGGAGACTTCACCACACTCCATTCAGGCAGCAGATTCCACTACCAAACAGCTCTGATCATCAGGAAGTTCTCCCCAAGGTTCAAATGGAATCTCCATTCCTGCAGCTTAAATCCATTGCTCCTTGTCCTAATCTCTGAAGCAGTGGAAAGCAAGCCCACTGCCTCCTCAACATGACATCCCTTCAAATACTTAAACATAGCTGTCATGTCCCCTCTTAACTTTCGCTTCTGCAGACTAAACATCCCCAGCTCTTTAAGCTGCTCCTCATAGGACTTCATGGCTTCCAGACCCCTCACCATTTTGGTTGCCCTCCTCTGGACACTCTCCAAGTTGTCGATATCCTTCTTGAAATGAGCTGCCCAGAACTGGACACAGAATTCCAGATGACGTCTGGCCAAATCAGAATAAAGTGGTACCATTGCCTCCCTTGATCTAGACACCGTACTCCTATTGATGCAAGCAAGAATTGCATTGGCTGCTGCATCACACTGCTAACTCATGTCCAGCTTGTGGTCCACCAAGACTCCTAGACCCCTTTCACACATATTGTTATTCAGTACATAGACATGATATACTCAAATTTCCTAGCTGGGGCAATTATCTTACAACGCCTCCAGGATAGAGTAATGGTGCCTTGTACTTGGAATTGATTTGGAAAAAGGAATCCTATTCTGAGACATGGCTAGTACCATGATGAAGTTCCCCACCACTGATGCCAGGGACCCTGGAGGGCAAAGATCAGTTTTTAATGGGATAGTGAAGGAGTGTGGTTAGTGGTTTGAGTGTTGAACTACGACCCAGGAGACCAGAGTTTGATTCCCTGTTCAGCCATAGAAACCTGTGACCGTGGGCTCATCACATGCTTTCAGCCTCAGAAAACCCCATGATAGGCACCTTGTTGTTTTTGTTGTTGTGTGCCTTCAAGTCGCTTCTGACTTATGACAACCCTAAGGTGAACCTCTCATGAGCTTTGCTGGGACTGAGAGTATGTGGTGCACCCAAGGTCAGCCAGTGGGGTTTCGTGGCAGAGGAAGGAATCAAACCTCGTTATCCAGGGTCATAGTCCAGTGCTCAAACCACTACACCACACACACACACACAAGCAACAAAGTGGAAGCGTGTAGCCATCCAAGTTTCTCTGGGAAGGCAGTGCAGCCCCCTAACCTCTGAAGATGCTCACCTCTGCCCTTTACCATTACAGCTTGAGCAGGATTTTTGTTCAGCAACACTGCCATTTTCTATATGAAAAACATCCCTCTTGTGCAACAAAACTACATGTGGCTGAAGCTTCAGCCAGCCCAAGTTTCTTTTCCTGCATTAAGGTTGCAGGATTTTCAAAGTTTCAAAGGCTGCAGCCACTGTATCCAACCCTTAACCTTGTTGTTTGTATAGAGGTATGCTATTTAGTATAGAGGTATCCTATTTAGTTTTGGATTTTGTACCTAGTGAAAAACAATCTAAATGGGTTAGGACTTTTTTCCTCAGAAAGCTATGCAGTTTTCTGTGCATTGTAAAAAGGCAGTGAGTGTACATTTTCATTGCAAAACTGTGTGGTTTCTCTCATGGAGTTCTCAAAAAGTGTGCAGTTTATGTTGTGCCAGGAAGAAAAAAAGTTCCCCAAATTGCACGATCTTTCAACATGCCATCTTAAGTTCTTGCATTAAGTTTCGCAAGGAGTCAGGAACTCCAAATCTAACCCCAGTCTGGAGATTGATGAATTTCCATTCCATCCCTAGGTTGCCTACAACTTCATGGGTAAGTGCACAAAGCACACACATCATTGTAAAGGTGTTCTACCAGCCTAATTTGAGAAGGATTAATTTTGGAGAAAACATACCTTCCTTACGACCTCTCCAATCATTCCAGACCAGTTCCCATTGGGACTCAGGGCTCCATACTTTCCATCTTTCACAACGCCCACCTTGTACTTGAAGTGCAGCATTTCGGAAAGCTTTTCCAACAGGTCAATGCAGTAGCCCTCCAGCTCAGTGCCCCTGGCCATTACATAGGGGTCTTCCTATGAATTACACAAGCAAACTGGTTCCAAAGGTCTGTTCAACCACTCTGAATCAAGCACGTATGAAAAATGCTGCTATATATCCAACAACACAGGGAATAACTCCTGACCTCATGGAACCACGCCACTCCTCCATGTTGCTTTCCTACCCTTCCTTGTTGGATTCTCCACAAGGTCCTGGACAATGACATGGGTGTTGTCCCACAACCTTACAAGAAGCCCCCACCTTGTGATGCCCCATTATCTCAGTCTCTTGATGCTTCCAGATTAAGGACAAGTTCCACTAATTGGAGGGAAGTTCCATTCTTTCATCAGTTCTTCTTGCCTACAGAAGCTTGCTTGCAAAGTGATCTGAGAGGGAGGAAAAGGTGCTAAGCTGCTGAGAGACTTTGCAAGCAGTGGTTGGTCCCAAGTGAGCCTCTGTAAGTCCTTCATGTTCCCTAAATGGGTTCAGCTTTTCAACAGATCCCGTCTTCTGGCAGTACTCTGGTCCCTAACCTGTCAAATAAGTGGGAGAAGATTGTACAGGAACTCTTCTTCTTCTTCTTTTTAACAGCAGCTGTCAGCACAGAAAAGCCAGGGTGAGCTCTAGGTTTGTTTTGTTTTTTTCCTTCATTTAAAGGATGAGTCATTTGAGTCATAGTTTTTATTCCCCAGGTTAAACTGTTTGGCCTGTTTGTGGAATGTAAATCTCTGCTTATGCAAGCAGTAAAAGAGTTCAGACAAAATAGACAGCGCTTCCCAGCTTTTCCCTGGTCTACTTTGCAAGGCTGCCAGTGATTCAGCACCCTGGACACTTCAATTCACAGAGGATATTGCTTGTCGAAGTTTAAGGGAACTCTCTGTCTCTCTGCATTTGCTTAACTAAAGTGCCTCCATTTTCAAGTCTAGTCAACTTTCAAGGTTGTTCCTGTTCTCAGCCCCTGGTCCTACTTAAAATTACACCAACATTCATTGGCAAAGTCAATGTCTCGGTTCCCAGCATTCCCAGAGGACCTTCTCTTCTGTCGCTCCCAAGTTATGGAACGGCCTGCCGGAAGAGACCCGGCATATTACCAGTCTCGACTGCTTTAAAAAAGCGGTCAAGACTGTTCTCTTCCGACAGGCCTTCCCAGACTAGTGTTCCACCGCCTCTCATCAACTGTCCTCTTGTTTTTAATTTTGTTTTTAATTTGTTCTAATAGTCAATGTGTTTTAGGGGTTCAGAAGGGTTGGTGGGTGGGAAGGATGGGTTACATTTTAGTGTTTTTAATGTATTTATATACTGTTGTAATGCCGCCTCGATCCACTGGGAGAGGCGGGATAAAAATAATAATAATAATGATAATGATAATGATAATAATAATAATAATAATAATAATAATAATAATTATCATCATCTTCAATTTTCCCAGCATTCTCTCTAATAATTCACTGCTGAGCAAATACATGTGTGATTCAAGGTACATTGTCGATTGTTAACCAGAAGTGACTTTATTATCAACCAGAATTTGAATCTTGGGAAAGCAAATATTCTTGCACATGTGCTGTATGCTTTATGAGATCATCGGCACCCCAATTTATAAAACCACCTGCTTTTAACAATAAAGGATCCTTCTCTTTGCTCATGTAAGAAGTGATTTTGACTGCGTCCTTCCTGGGGGAAGAGAAGTCCCTTTGGCCAAAGTTGGGGACCTTTCCAGGCTGATTCAGAGCTCACCCACAATTGCATAGACTACTTGGGGTAGGTAGCCTGTGCAAACCTAATATTTTAGGTCTGGCTCCAGGTGTTTTTTGAGGGTTTAGGGTAACCCTAATACTGGCACATTGACAGTAGTGCTTTGGGGGATGAGGACCTCCCCCCAGGCAGATGGAGTCTCTGAGGTTCCTCTCACTTTCCCCACAACTAACTGGCTGCTCTGTCCAGCTGGCCTTGTGCATTTGGAGCACAAGCAATTGTCGCCCATCCTTATCCCACACAAAGCCAAAAGCTGCATCTTTTTCCCTGGTGAGCAAAGAGAACCCCCTGACACCTGGACAGCTCCCCACAGGCAATCTGCTGCCCTTGCAAACAGCAACAGCATTGCACAAGGAAACAAACGGATACCTCTTTGCACAATGTCTCTAAACGTACTTAATGGGGTGTGCTTTTTATGTCATGGTAAGCCACTAACAGACAGACAGGCTTTGTCCACTCTGAAAAGGCATCCATAAACGCCTCTCCAAACAACACTGCATCACTGTGTAGGAACACTTGGAAAAGAAAGCACAGGTTGATTGATTGATTGATTGATTGATTGATTGATCGATTGATTGGGAAGTTCTCTGCAACTATCTCTGCATAGCTTGGCTTTACTTAAACTGAGGTGGGGATGGTGACATATCATATGTATCATTTAGGAGAATGCTAATCTCCCCCCCCACTCACACACACACAGAAAGAATGTTCTCTCCATTCAAATATTTGCCCTTCCTCAAACATCAACAATTTGGAGTTGTGCAGGAAAATATTGGGTCCATGCTAGGACCATGTTTCAGCTCCACTCATCCTGCCCTTGTTGGTTCTCTTTTTAACATGGCAGAGCATTGCATTTGCACATCTGCAGGTGCTTGCGTGTTTGTTGAAGGAGTTTCCTTACCAAGATGGTTGTGACGTATACGGTCGGCCAGTCCTTCCCGCCTCCTTTGCCAGAGTCACTGTCCTGTGGAGAAAAACGTATAAATGCTCCGCAGTAGTATAAAAGTGCACACGCGTAACAACTTCTGCATTAGTAGTCACAGTGCAAATTTACCCCACCAAGTAAGGCTGTCTTATCCATTAGGCACTATAAGCACAGTGCCTGTGAAAATGGTAAGGCCTGCAAAAACATCCCTAGTGGTACATCAAGGTGGGATGGGGAGTCAATACGAGAGTGCTGGGGGCCTATGAAAATCTTAATGACACCCATGACTCCAGGGGATACCTTTCAGACTTCTCTTTCTATCCAGGAGTCAATGCATTATAGTAATGTTATGTTGTACTGGTTGTAATTCCATATACCCTGGATCCTTTCTGTTGTATATCTTCATTTTATTATGTATTTATTTAGGGTAACTGTTGCATTTTAAATTCATAAAGCGCCATGTACATGGAAGGTGCTAAATAATAATAATAATAATAATAATAATAATAATAATAATAATAATAATAATAATAATAATAATAATAATGATAATATACCAAGGATTATCCCCAGGCAAAATATTCTTTATTTGCATGAATACCACCTAAAGCCTCTGATCTGCGTGAACTGAGAATGAGGCCCAAAACCCACCTAGTATGGGTTTATCATTAACGGATCTGATTCCCCCCCCAATGTATTCTTTTTATTGAACTATATTAGTTAATGCAATCAGATTTAAGTCACATTTATGAAGCAGATCATCCAGTTGCACTGAAATTGATGATATTCATTACATGGGCTTTTTTTTAAAAAAAAAAATCATTGTTGAGTGAACTGGCAAATCCCGTCAAAGCATTGCTCTTTAATTGTATTTGTAAAAAAATGAAAAAGTGTAAAAAAAAAAAAAAAACAATAGCCAAGCCATCACAGCATGATACACAATTACCTAAGGTTGCAATTAAGAAGCAGTTAAAAAGGGAAAGGGGGAAAAAGTGGATCTGATGAGTCACTGAGGATTTGCTGCCACATCTATTGCTCCCTATGCCATTTTTAATAGGGACTTGTAAGTCTCGCCTCGCATCCGCAGTCTCTCTGTGAGCCTCACAAGACTGAGGCCATTTCCACACTAGCCTGTTATAGTGCAATGATTCCACTTTCAACATCCTCTGGCATCCAGGGGTTTGCAGTTTCGGGAGGGGCCTTGCAGAGGAACCGTGACTCCTTGAAGGTAGAACCAGGCAGCTGGCATACTCCCCACCATGGATTCAAATGTATGGTGTGCTGTACGCTTGAATCCACGGCAGGTCGAATCCGCAGGTCGTACTTTTTTGCTTGTATTTGGGAAGGGCTTACAGATATTTGTGGTTCTTCCATTTTTAGAGAAGGGGGATTCCGTACCCCTAACCCCCGCAAATGTGGATAGATGACTATTCTGCAGGGAAAATGGGAATAACTTCAAAGGCAGGAAGCTGATTTTTTCTGAGCCAGTCTATTCATCCCAATGGATTGCGTATCAGAATTGGGCCATTTCCACACTAGGCTGTTCTAAGTGCTCTTATTCCCCTTTCAGCCTTCTGTGGAATTTTGGGATTTGTAGTTTCCTGAGGCCAAAGAACTCTCTGGCTGAGAATCCTAAAGGTTCCTCTATAAACTGCAAGTCCCAGGATTCCATAGGAGGTTGAAAGTGGAATAACAGCACTATTATAGTGTAGTGCAAAAGTGGCCCTGGTTCCAGATATTTTTGAGTGAAATCAGTCCCTGCAGGGCTGGCCCTGGGATGAACATCACCATGAGCAAGTGCTAAAGACATGTGGCAACCACCTTTTTGTTGGTTTCATTGAAACTTTTTGAAGACACTCCACCAAGTAAGTAACTCTCAGTTTTGCACTGATTCTTGCTTCAGACATGCCTTGTCATTTCTGTCTGACTCTAGGTTGTCTCTCTGGCGTTGATCTTGGAGTCACTCTTATTAAACAAGGTCCAGAAGGGCCTCCCACAGTCTCTCTTCCTCACTACAGGATCTTGTCACTCTTGTTGAACACAATAGCAGAAGCCCTTATATAATCTTTGTTGTTCAGTAGTGGATCCTAATGGGCATATCACACTACACTGTTATAGTGCTATACAGTCCTCCCTCCACATTTGTGGGCTTGATCTTTGCAAATTTGATTATTTGCGAAGCACACATGTGCCTTCCCCTGCTTTTCCTCCTCTCATTCCCTTGCATTTTGCCCGGCACAGAGAAGCAAGGCGAGCACCTGTACAAAAAGCAAGAGAACAAGCTGGGGGGAAACTCACGCACGCCTTCCTTCTCCCCTCCAGAGCTTTCCCTTGCCCCTGGCCCCAGCACTGGAAACTCACACAAAAGCAAAAGGAAAGAGAATAGGGGGAAGACATATGTGCACACCTTCCTTCTTCCTTCCAGAGCTTCTCCCTTCCATGCCTTTGCCTCTGGACCTAGTGTGCAAAAGGCAAGGGAATGGGAGAGGGGAGTCCCAGAAGGCAATGGGAGGGGGATTATGGGGGAGCTACTCATGGTTTTTCCACTTCCATGAAGGTTCTGTACCCTGAACCCTTGCAAAAGTGGAGGGGCCACTGTGTTCCACTTTAACTGCCGTTACAACCTTGTTCGGAATCCTAGGATGTGGGATTTAGAATTCTCAGTCAGAGGCCATTTCTATCTTACACAGTTATAGTGCTACTATTCCACTTTCAACGTCCTGTGCAATTCTGGGGTTTGTAGCTTATTGAGGTCCAAGAGCTCTCTGGTTGAGAATTATAAAAGCCCGTCCCTAAACTGCAAATCCCAGGATTCCATAGGATGTTGAAAATGGAATAATAGCACTATTACAGTGTCGTGCAGAAAGACAGTTCTTGGGCATCACTAAACTATAAACCCCAGGATTCCACCAGCTATTGTTAGGACAGTTAAGGTGGAATACACCATAACAGTGCAGTGTGACGGGGCCCCTAAGATTTTCTTAGCCAAACTCTTACCACTTCCGACTCTTCCAGCTTCCTTGCCTCCATCTCCTTGTTTCTAATCTTCCATGTTCTCTTAATTAAATCTGATTCTTTCAGTATAACTGTCGCTGCCAACACAATCTACCCACATGAAAAGTGCTTTTAGTAAACCACACTGGCACTTCTTTAGTATACAAATTTCTTGTAAAAGGATCAATTTGTGTCTCAAAGGGATAACAGCTGGAAGCCAATTAAGACCTTGTTATGAAGAGGGGGGAGAGCTTCCAGGATGTTGACAGTGATGGTGGGAGAAAGAGGAAGGAAAAAACAAAACAAAAACTAAATGAACCCCTCTTGAAAAGCTGGAGTAAACCAGAAAAAGCCTATATTTAGGTCTTACAAAGTCACTTCCATGATCCCATCTAAATATTCAGTCAGCGTATACAGAATTTGTATCAGGAATGCTGGCAAAACAGATTATGTGCCTAAACCTACATGCAAGATTGGATGTGCATAAACCTTTTCTCATCTTCGGCCCAAAACCTCAAAGGAGAGGGCCAAATCATATGAAGGTCAAATGGAATGAGCTTACGGTTACCACCAGCCTTTCTTCTCATGTGCACACTCTAATCTCCTGAAGCACAGAAGATAAGCTACAAAGCACAGAGTAGTTCAAAAGGTCCAAGATCAAACACATCCCTCTTTAAAAGTGCTCTTTTTGAGATATATATATATATATATATATATATATATACTTTACGTTTTCTTTTAAAAAAAATCTTCCAGGGTCAACAAGGCTGTGACCATCAACCTCTCCTTCTCAGCACTTGCAGCAACCCTCCCTCCCCAAAACCAGAGTGTATTTACAATTTTGTTTGGCAGTGAAGCCAGTTGAAATTAATTCCAGGCTCATATGCCCAGAAGAATGGCTTGTACCTTGCTGATGGAATCGTCATCCTCGGTCGCACCTGAAAATGCAAAGAAAAGAACATTAGTCTGACGGGTTCATTTCCAGCAGTGGAAAGGGAAGCTTGTGGCTACTGTGGGTTGCTCTTCTCATAGGCAGGACTACATTTGCAAGAGCACCCAGGGCTAAGCGTAGGGGAGCCCATGACTCATTCAATCAATGGCTAAAATCCAATATCCCCTCAGTGTAGCATATATATCCATATGTAGAGATATGCTAAACCAGCACAATGTGGCTGCATGCAGAATAGCAGCATTGTACAACATGTGCCAATGACTAGGTACTGTTTAAGCATGCACGATCACAGTGTTCCCGTATGTGCAACTCTGCTTCCACCAGGGCCAGCAACATACATTGTTGCACTATGGAGAATAATTTTACCCACATGCAAGACCTGCACAGGTTGCCAGCTCGTGAAACAGTCAAAGAGAAGCTTTAATAGCAGGACAATGCAAAATATATGGAAAAGGAAAAAATGAACAAAGAGAAGAGAAGCAAAATGAAGAGAAGAGTTGGGAAGTATCCATCCTCATTATAATACCAAGATTATCAGTAGGTGCGATGGAGTTCTGGGGTGTGCGGCTATCCTGAGTGCCAGAGCAGCTTAGCAACAGGTTGCCAGCTCTTCAGGAGAGAAACTCAACCCATACTGTGAGAGAGGGGCTGGCGGCTGAAAGGAAAAGGAATAAAAAGGCAAACCCTGATTGTCATTTGGCAGTCTTCAGTGAGCTCTAAGTCAGTCCTTCAGCCAGAAAGATCTCTGGAATAAAGTCTCTCAGTCAGCCAGGGAGGTTGTCTGTGTGGGAAAGGGTTTAATTCTCAGGGAAAGCTTAGAGAGAAGCAGAAGAGTAATTAATCCGCTACAGAATCCGGTCAGAACGTATGACCTAGATTGGGTGTTAATCCTTTGGTGAGAGTTTAGCCAAAGGGCTGTTTATGATACTTCTCCTTAGATGAGAGTTTCAGTGCCTACTGGTCATGATAGCTATATGCCATCTCCAGTCTTTCAGACCGTGGCCCTTTCCGCAGCTTACCTGCTGCCGAAGCCATCATGTGGGCATTCGAGGAACGCCTCTCCCAGGAGGGGAGCATGATGGAAGTGCTCCTCTCTGCACCGGATGCCTGCTGAACGGAAGGAAGTGCAACAGCTCTCCCCCTCCTTTCCACGGCACAGCCCAGCAGTTTCCCAGGCGGTGCTGGGGGAGGAAGCTCAGCCATTGCGCTTCCTGCCATTCTGCACAACAGGTAAGTGCGGGAGGGAGGCAGGAGGACTGCATAATCATGGTTCATTGACAGGGGAAACCTGTCAATGATTTAATCCACCATTGTGACAGGTGGCCACGGGATCGTGATGAGATCGTGACGACGTCATGCAGAACCGTTGTTGTGATCCTGTGGCAATCCTGTGGCCATTGTGGGTTGGCGGCAGGGTGTGAAAAGGGCCAGTGTTTTAAACCCAATTTTAGTCCCAACTGAAATCAATGGGAGTGATATATGTAGTGGCTGGCAGGTCTACTTAACTTTAATGGGTCCACTCCAGTGAGATTTAAGTTATATTTAGCCCATATCTCAGTAATTTATGAACGCTGATTTGAGTAAACTGGCATGATGGAAAATAGTCTTTAGTTCTCTTATAATAGCTTAGTTAAAAAAGCCATCATCCAAACTGGACATTAAAGGACTATATTTCCACTGCTGGTGTTATAGCGTGGCTCATTGCCGTTTGAGATTCTTTTAACCAGAAATGCCCTTGGATCTTTAACTTTCAATGTGGAGAATGACCTGACTGCCAAAGAACAGCATGATTAAGTCAATAAACAGGAGAAACTTATGAATATTTGGTAGCGGATGATTGCATGAACAATATACGAAACATATGAATAAATAGATGGACAAATTTTTGGCAATACAATAACAATGAAAAAGCCTTATTGATGTAATTTTCTTAACCTCTCTCCTTTCTTTTCCTGCTCCTTCTCTCATCTTTTTCATCCATTCATTCATTTACCCAACACAGTATCCTCCACACGTGCTCTAATACACTTGTCAGATTTCTCCAGATGTATATTACAAACATTTGTTTCCTATGAGAAAAACGAAGAAGCAACATGGAGAGGCAAAGCACTGGATATGGAGGGCAACAGGCGGGGAAATGTTGCATTAGGTCTTCTTTTTATATGTGTATGGAGATATGAAAGGTTAGGGAGCATATGGGCAGCACCTTCTTTTCATTCATTGTAGCGATAACCAAGGTTTTCAGTCTCATTTCTTCTCCCTCTCTTGCTTTACAAAAGAAAATGAAATTTCAGGAGCATCTGGCAGGAATCCTTGGTGAACTGCTGCTGGACAGAGCAGACAATAATATTGCACCAGATGGACCAAGTTTCTGACTTACTAAAAAGCTGCTTTCAGCATTCTGAAATTGCAGGATTAAATGGGGAAAATTGCTTCAGATAAAGCTTTATTGATAAACTGGTAAGAAAAATTAAAAAATGCAATTGAAGGTGCCTACCAATGTTTGTTTAATCAGAGATGACCATAGAGCTCTCTCCAACTGTTTCATCATTTTGTGGGGTTTGCACATCCTATGTCGGTAGAATATAAGCTCTGGGACTTGTTGCTGTTGTATGCCTTCAAGTTGTTTCCTACTTATAGGGACCCTAAGGCAAACCTATCACAGATTTTTCTGGGGCTGAGAATATGTGACTTGCCCAAGGTCACCCAGGGGGTTTCTACAGCCAAGCAAGGAACTGAACCTTGATCTCCAGATTCATGGTCTGATGCTCAAACCACTATACCATCTTGACTCTCAGCTCTAGGAGTATCTGCTTCTAATTCAACTCTAACTTCTGGTGAGCCCGTCACAGGGCACACTTAGCAAGGTTGCTCCGGAGGACACTTGCCATTGCCTTCTTTTCAGGCTGAAGGAGTGGAACTTTTTCCACAGTCACCTAGTGGGCTTCCACAGTTAAGCAGGGATTCAAACACTGGTGCTATGTTCAGCGTTCAAATCAATACACCATACCAGTTTTCATCTAGGTGGTTTTAACTGGTTGGTAAGACTTAGACCATTTCCGCACTACACTGTTATAGTGCTATTATTCCACTTTCAATATCCTGTGGGATTCTGGGGTTTGTAGTTTCCTGAGGCCAAAGAGCTCTCTGGCTGAAAACTCTAAACTCTAAACCCTCCCTAAACTGCAAACCCCAGGATTCCAAAGGATGTTGAAAATGAAATAATAGCACTATAATAGTGTAGTGCGGAAATGCCCTTAGAGAAAACTGAGGCAGATTTTGTGTGTCTCACACAAGAACACTTCTTTCAAAATACAGAGAGGCCTGCAAGCACGATAGCAGCCACCAGGTGCCCAGTTGGCTATAGCACTGCATAGAATAGCTGTGACTGTGCTGGCAAATGCCTACTAGCATTCAGGAACTCATAGGTTTCCAAGGAATACACACGCAAGAGAATAGGGCAGCCATGATGGTTTAGGCTATAGAACCAAATGTAAACAGTCCATTAGGTCTACACCAGTTCTTTTGAAATCCGTTGGTGCACTCTGTTATCCAGCATAGGTTTGTTGGACATGGACATGTGCTACAACCTGTTACTTTGAGGAACAGCAAGTACAGCACATGACATTTGACATGTAAAATAACAAGTGTGAAGTTGGTGGAACCAGCTATGGGCTGAGATTCTAGAATCACAGAAACATAGAGTTGGAAAAGACCCCAGGGGCCATCCAGTCCAACCCCATTCGGCCATGCAGGAATATACCATCAAAGCACTCTTGACAGATGACCACTCAGCCTTTCCCAAAAAGGAGACTCCACAACCCTCCAAGGCAGCATATTTCACTGTTGAACTGCTCTTGCTATTCTTTCTAATGTTTAGGTGGAATCTTTCCTATAGTTGGAAGTCATTGTTCTCTGTCCTAATCTCTGGATCTGCAGAAAACCAGCTTGCTTCATCTTCCATATGACATGGTTATCACCTTTTAACTTTCTCTTCTCCAAGCTAAACATCACCAACTGCCTAAATCGCTCCTCTTAGACCATGGGTTTCCAGCCCTCCTACCATTTTGGTCACTGTCTTCTGGACATGTTCCAACTCCTCAATATCCTTCTTGAACTGTGGTGCCCAGAACTAGACACGGGCCATTTCCGCACGAGACTGTTATAGTGTGATGATTCCACTTTCAACCTCCTATGGAATCCTGGGGTTTGCAGTTTTGAGAGGGGCCAGCTGGCCCGCCCTGAAACTACAAACCCCAGGATCCCATAGGAAGTTGAAAGTGTGATCATCACGCTATAATAGACTTGTGCGGAAATGGCCACAGTGTTCCAGGTGGGGTCTGGCCGAAGCAGAATAGTACTATCACTTCCCTTGATCTCAACACTATACTCCTATTGATACAGCCCAGAATCACAGTAGCTTTCTTGGCTGCCACATCACACTGCTGGCTTATATTCAGCTTGTGGTCTGCTAAGACTCCTAGATCCCTTTCACATGCACTGTGGTCAAGCCATGTATCACCCATCTTTTATCTGTGCATCTCCCCCTTTTTTTTTCTGCCCAATGAGGTTCATAAATATGCATTTTAGAGCAAAAAAGCACACACCGTAAAATTCAAAATCTTTGTTTGGGAGTTATCCAAATCAGCAGATGGATTAAGTCCAAATCTTACTGAGGTCTTTGTTTTAATCCCATTAGAGTTTGTTGACTCTGTCACCAAGCATGTGGATTTATCATGACACACAGAACATTTTAAATTACACTATAATTGATATTATCGCATAATAATATAGATTGCTAGAATCTCCCTCTCTCTCACCAACCTTTCTACAGGTGCAACAGAACAAAAAGGCTATCTGCTCCTTATTGCCTCTCTTGGCCTTACTGGTGGCTAAATGCAAACCATAACTGCATTAACAACCAGAGCTTGGAAAAGTTAGACTAATACTTGAAAACTTGAATTTGAATACAGAGCTACAGATACATTTACACACACACTTTGCTGCTGTTGTTAACTTCTATAAAGTCAACATCAACTTATGGCAACCCTATGAATGAGAAACATCCAAGTCATCCTAGCGTCAACCGACTCTTCAGGTCTTGAAAATTCAGGACTGTGGTTTCCTTGACAAAGGCCATTTCCACCCTATACTGTTCTAGTGCTACTATTCCACTCTCAACCTCTTGTGGAATTCTGGGGTTTCTAGTTTACTGAGGCCAAAGGTCTCTCTGGCTGGAAATTCTAAAGGCCCCTCCCTAAAATTGCAAGTCCCAGGATTCCATAGGATGTTGAAAGTGGAATAATAGCACTATGGCAGCATAGTGTGGAAATGGCCTGAGTCTCACCGCCTGCAGTGTGGTCTTCCTCTTTTCCTACTACCTTCCACCTTGCCAAGCCTTATTGTCTTTTCAAGTAAGCCATGTTTTCTCATCATGAGACCAAACTACAACAGCCGCAGTTTAGCCATCTTGGCATCCGGGAAGAGCTCAGGCCTGATTTGCTCTAGGACCCATTCATTTGTCCTTTTGGCAGTCCAATCCAACCATACACAGCATAGCCCCTTGCCTCACAAGAACATGCAATCCCACTACCAAGGAAAGGTAGTGCCCTAATGGGAAACACACACTACACACCAGAAAATACCTGAATTAAAAAGCTTAGAAGAAAATATTTAAAGATACAACTGGTCTGGAACCAGGAAAACATATATCTTGGGATTATTTTTATTTTTATTTACCGTAACTTGTAGAATGCAAGGGAGTCATATGGTCTTCCAAATGTTGTTGGACTGAACTTTCTAGGAGTCCTAGCCAATGGTATAGCCAATAGCAAGGAAGGCTGGGAGTTGTAGTTCAGCAACATCTGGAGGGCCACCCCTCCCTGCATTAATATACCTGCATACCACACCAGAACGAAAGGTACCGGTCTCTCATCCAAGAATTTTAAGATTTAAATGCCTGAAGCCTTGGTGACATAGACACATGTAACTCAGGGTTACATTTGTATGTCTTCTTTGGGGTGGTACACAAGAAACTCTTCGCTAGATGCTTGTGCACCATACAAAACCTCACTCCAAGGCAGCTGCCAACTCTAGGCAGGGGGCTGATGTGACCGTTCCCTGAGCAAAAGAGAGGAGATTGACTCAGAAAACCAAAAAGCTGCTCATCTCAATTGCAATTACAGTTGAGGGGGAAAAGAGATACTGTTGTGTTCCTGGATGGAGAACAACCTTGTTTTTCTTCCCCTCATAGGTGAGATGGGCAGCTTCTATGTCACCTGAATTGTTTCCTCTTCCCTCTCCATAATCCAGTGGGTGGTGGCCCCAGAACTTGATAGTGGCCAGGTGGAGAGAGAGGTGTGCACGGGGAGCATTATGCTCCACAAGGATGATGCAGGATCTCAGCCCTTATATATATCAAAGATGAAACAAGATTGGGGGAAAATGTTATCCATTTCAATATTTTTTATCATAAAAGAACAATTGTTTTCAACTGTAAAGGAATTTTCCCCCTCCTTCCCTTACAATAAACAGGCACCTTTGAACCAAAACCAAAGACTTTGCAACTGCATATCAGCATCTCTGCATCTCTCTTCTTTATCTTGCAGACATACACAACATATCCCAGTTTGCTTTGCAGAAGGATAAATTTGATTTGTGCCAGCGTGATCTCAAGACCTCCTGTAAATCGGAGAAAGAAATAGCGTGGACTGCGAGCACCTCTGCTCTTTGGTGCAGGCCTGGGCCTATTCCAAACCTTCACAGACACAATCAAAACCAGAAGGCAAAAGGAATGGCGGCTTCTGGAAGTTCCAAGAGCAGCAATTCTCCCTTAGAACACAACCATACACACAGACAATCTGTGTGCCTCCCCCAAGAAGTACTACAGAACCAGAATCAGACTTAACAGACACTTCCAGTTTTATCTGGGGCAGACGGTGCAACCTATTGTGCGTTCCCAGGGAGTAAAAATGGCTCCTGGACTCTGCAGAATTTTCTCACCTCTGTTCTAAGTATATTGGAGGGGATGTCTTCCCTGCCCTACCACCACCAAATAGCCGCAGATATGCACGCTAGAAAAAATTAAATTGAGGAGTTTTTAGGCAAAAATGGCATTTGGTTCGGGTGTTTATCAACTTTTGATTGCTGGCAATTAAGAATTATGCCCTGGCTGTGAAAATAAGATGAATTCCCTTCACATTTCCAAGTCTAGAGGGAAAGAGATTTTGTTAAAAAGCTTTTTTAAAAGGCTGGTGGTTTGTTTTTTTAAAAAAAGTGGCATTGTGTAATATGCCTCTAAATTATACAGGCTTTGTATTCAGTTTCACCGAAATTTCATTTCTCTGCCCAGTGTTTCCGTAGCTTCTAATCTGAGTTTGTATCCTTGGATCACCGATTAAATTGTATGTGTCCATTTGTTTTCACTGGGTGTTGAAAAGCCACAACATGCCACTGTAACTTAAAAATGCTTTGAATAGCATATCTCAGGATTATATAAAAAGCCATAGCCATTAAAGTGGGTCATAGAACCATATAAACTCTGTATGTAATAAAATAAATCTGGGCTGGACTGAATGAAGTGAGTAGAGTTTTTTGGGGCTGCTTATGGAAACTGTAACCCACTATTTCTCTCTTGAAATATTCGCTGTTGTTGACGTTGTTGTAGATAGCCAGTGCAGTGTGGTGGTTTGAGGATCGGACTACGATCCTTGAAACTGTGATTTGATGCTCTGCTTCGCCATGAAAACCTACTAGGTGACCTTGAGCGCATCACACACTCTCAGCCCCAGAAAACTCCATAATAGGGTCACCTTAGGATCACTGTAAGTTGGAAACAACTCGAAACCACATGACAACGAAGCAGCATGTTGCTATAGCTGGTATTAAGGAGATTCAAAATGCATGCATGCCAAATGCACGGAAGGCATTCCAAAAATTTAGCCAATAAAAACGTTTCCCTCTCCTACACTACACAGACTCATGCACATGAGGAAAAATTGATGGATGATTAATATTGATCTCTCCAGCTATCTATTTACACATAAAGATTCACCCATTTTGATCTGGCCCTGGTGGCACAGTGGTAGAGCTCTGTGGTGCAGTGGTTAAATGCCGGTACTGCAGTCACAACGTTGAGAGTTCAATCCTGCTGGGCTCCAGGTTGACTCAGCCTTCCATCCTTCCTCAGGTGGGTAAAATGAGTACCCAGCTTGTTGAGGGCAATTAGTTAAAACACATTGTAAACCGCTTAGGGAGTGCTTTAAACTGATAAGCAGTATAGCAATGTAACTGCTATTGCTCTTGCTATCGATCTAGATCCATCCATTTTGCTTCTTCTGTCTAAATTATCCCCTGACAAAAAAGGTTTTTACCAGGACTGCGGCAGCTCCTCATGGGAGCTGGAGAACAGCTGAAAAGAGCCCTCTTGTTCGCTTTGAAGGCTCTGCTTCTGAGCCAGCGGGAGTTCCTGCGGCCCTCCTTTTGAAGACCTGTGCGGAGCCTCGGGAGGAACAAGTGGCTCCATTGAAGCCTTCAGCGCCCCCTCCCTCCCGTGGGCACAGTACAGGGGCTGCTGAAAGCACCATTGTAAAATAAAATAAAATAAATGCCTCTAAACTTTTTTTGCAAAAAAACAAAACAAAGAACCAGCCTCCTGAAAGGGGCTGTAAATAATCAAATGGCAGCAGTGGCCCAAAGTTCGTGACAGCAACATTTGTCCAGCACCAAAATCCAACACGGATCCTTTTGTCGGCGTTCCCGAACAAGCACTGGGAAGAAAGGGGGCGCAAGGTAAAATAACAACCGTGGGTAGTACAGCGTGTGAGCTGAAATCCGAAAGCAGGGTCACAGATCCCGGGGCTGGGAAGCCATCTCTGGTCTCGAAAGAATGAGAATGTGAAGTTGTTTGTGCAGAGTCTCACAGGCGGTGACATCGCAAGGGAGAAAAGCGCACCACAAATCACCGCAAGACAGAAGTCGAAGTGGTGAAAGCAGCAAGGGAGCTGAATAAAGAACGAAAAAGACATTGAAAGGAGGAAAGAGATGAGGGAACAGTGAGGGAAAGGCCAGGAGAAGGAAGCAGGAACGAAGAGAATCAAAGGAATTTTCTATGGAGTTAACATTTAGCTACAGAAGGATGTTTGTCAATGCTGTTAAGTAAACAGACATTGTTTACTTGGGGGCTGATTTCGTCTGCTCATTTTCTGCATTGTTGCTATTAATTTTTCTATACTTACTGCAGTAGCTCAGAATGGACGGATGGATCACTGGAGATAGCACCAACCATATCTACATGGTTAATTGGTTTCAGCAGAACTTTTCTGCACTACACCGTTATAGTGCTATTGTTCCACTTTCAACATCCTGTGGAATTCTGGGATTTGTAGTTTCCTGAGGCCAAAGAGCTCTCTGGCTGAGAATCCAAAAGGCCTCTCCCCAGACTGCAAACCTCAGGATTCCATAGGATGCCAAAAGTGGAATAATAGCACTATAACAGTGTAGTGCGAAAATGCCCTCAGTCTTTCAAAAAGGTGTTCTAAGCAAAACAGGGAGAGGAGGAAAGTGGTATGAAGTCTACACTTTGTTCTGTGATGGCAGAAAAGATGTGTGGCCTCCATCCGCTCTTAAAGCTTACCTCTCCAGATTGGCAGATTGCTCCAGTTTGGTGCATCTTTCTATGAAACAAAGAGATGGGCCGAGAACTGTCAGTTTCAGAAAGCAGGAGGCACCCTGAACACGATCTAAAAGCCACTGCGCTGCAAAGCTGCAATCTCTATGAGCACTTGCACAAAAGTAAGCCCTACGGAACAAAAATAAACTTGCTTCTGAGTGAAATGTAAAGAAACTGGATGAAATCTCAGGAAGGAGCCTCTAAAACAGCCTGACTAATTCTGAGAACATGTGTGATTGTTGTAGGGGGACGAGAAAAATTGAAAGCTAGGATTGAGGTGAGGGGGTTAAACAGGGAGAGAATGTATCCTCCACAAAGCCATGTCTGGGTTGCTGGAATAGAAAAATATTATCCACATGGCAGCAATCACTCAATAATAAACTAAAAAGTTGAGATAAGCCAAATGTTCAAGCTAAAACCAGGGCAACATGAAACTGAAAAGTCACTTGCTTGCACCTCAAGTTGTTTTTGTGTGCCTTCATATTTCCAACTTATGGTGATCCCTTATTAGGGATTCCTTCCTGAGACTTCAGCCAATTTCTTTGGATTTCACTCACAGCAAATGTGGCATAGTGATCTGAGCATTCACCTATGACCTTGGAGACCAGGGTTCATTTCCATCGGTCATGGCGACCCACTGTGCGACCTTGGGTGTCTCACACACTCTCAGTCTCAGAAAACCCCATGATAGGTTCACCTTAGGTCAGAAACAACTTGAAGACACAAAACAACAAGGCAAACCTATTATGGAGTTTTCTGTGTGATGTGCCCAAGGTCATCCAGGGGGTTTCTGTGGCTAAGCAGTGAATTGAACTCTGGTCTCCAGGGTTATAGTCCAACCACTCAAACAGCTATACCACTCTAGCTCCCAAGTACACAGTCACAATATCTACAGAAAAGAGGACATAATGAAAGTATTGCCCCTAAAAAAGATTTCTGACCCCCCCAATTAAATTTTCATTCAGTGTCCAAATATCTAGCACTGCAGTAACTTAGGCCATTTCCGCACTAAACTGTTAGAGTGCTACTATTCCAGTTTCAACATCCTATGGAATCCTGGGGCTTGTAGTTTAGGCAGGGATATCTAGAATTCTCAGCCAGAGAGCTCTTTTGGCCTCTGGAAACTACAAATCCCAGAATTCCACAGGATGTTGAAAGTGGAATAAGAGCACTACAACAGTCTTGTGCGGAAATGGCCTTAAAACTGCAGCTGAGCATTATAAAGAATTTTAAGCATCCAAAGAAAATGGACAGGCAAGGTGATCGAGAGAATAAAAACACAACAAATATAAAAGCTATAGATGTGAATGACTCTCTCTCTCCCTCCCTCCCTCCCTCCCTCCCTCTCTCTCTCTCTCTCTCTCTCTGCAATGCTAGAAATTTGGGAACTGAAGGAAAATTTCATGGCGAACAGAATTCATGTTTTAGGGTGGAATAATCTCAATTTGACCTCTCCTGTTTCTATACCTGTGTCTCTCTTTCGTTCCCTACTTGAGTGGAACAATGAGAGCAGTAAACAAACAACTCTGCTCATGAAGGACTATCCACAGGTAAAAAGGATTTAATTACTATAGAGGAAGCAAGGGAGGTAAATTCTGAGATACCCACATTCCCAGACCATCCCAAGAAGGTGGTAAAAGGCAGAGATAATACAACATTTTAGGAGGTTCTATATTCCAAACTTGCAAGTATACATGTACATAACTGAAAGGAGAAGGTGGAGAAGCTCCATTCTCTCTGCAAAACCAAGACTAGGAGCAGGTTATGGCACAGATTGTGAATAGTTAATATATTTTAAAAAAATAGAGTAAAGCTAAAGATGAACATCAAATCAATCACTGTGCCAAAATACAACGTGATGAACATCTTTGTAGCATTGAAAGGTTATGCTCTGTTAAGCCTAATTGACTGGCTGCCAGAAGAACTCTGGACTGAAACCAGGGACATTGTGTGGGAAGAATGCCCAAAGACACCATTTGTAGCCAAAAGAAAGAAAAGCTCCAGATTGCTTGCACTCATTCCTCTCCTCAACCTGGGAAAGAAATCTGGTCTCTTGTAGAAACAGGAAATTATGAGTACACATGCTCAAGAAAAAGAAAAGTAAAATATCCGATTGACTGAGGGCTACATGCTTCCTACCCATTTCTTGCCCTTTAGGAATGTCTAGGTCCCTGAGACTGGGAGTTTAGGTTTTGAGACCTTGCCTTTTGATACATCTGATCATGCTGGTGTGAAGTTCACTTTCGTTTTTGCTTTAGGTCAAATTCAGCAACCATCAAGTGGCAGCATGTCAAGTTGTGTAGTTGCAGATGTGTGCAGATAACATTCCTTGGGCAAATAGGTTTGAGATGGGTGTTAGGTAAGTTTAGCTCTTTTTGTACAGAGGAGCATCTCAGCATTAATCATGACAAGGGTCTTTGGGAAAGGAAGAAGAAATGGACTGTTGATGGCCACATTATTGAACAATGCAGATCTTTTAAATATCTGGCCAGCAATTTCAGTAGCATACCTTCCAACATTTCACAGAAGAAAACTGGGAAAACAGAACACATGGAGCTGAGCAACAACAGAGTGCAGTCAAGATGGCAAAATTTGTTAATGAGGGAGAACAGACAAGCTAGGAGATGCACTTTGCTTTTGCCTGAGCCCACTGGGAAGGGCAAGATTCTGTCTTCTCCTCTCTCTCCTGCTAAGTGGAGTGCAAATGACTTGGCAGTTTGAGCTGCATTTGCAGCAACTGAAGGAACCCACAAAGGGGGAAAGAAAGATGAGGAGAGAAAATGGGACATTTTAAAAGCAACTGAAAAAGTGGGACAACAGAAGATTAATGGGAACTCTCCTTGAAGAACCAAGGCAGTTGGAGCATGCAGTGACAAATTTAATTGAAAAACACGTTAGGAAGCAGTCACGTTGTTACTCTCTACAATTACACAACACAGTCTACACAACACACAACGAAGTGGCCAATTGATAGAGCTTCCCTCAGAAATATCTGCTGGAAAGGCACATATGGAGCTAAGATGTGGAGTAAGTTTAATACTGTTCCACTGGAAGCTCTCCAGAATAGTTCCTTGGGGAAAGTTCCGACTTTGTTACTAGATATATCAGCTGCCCTTCTAAATCCAGAGACACATTTGCTCTCCACCAAATCTAGACTACCATAGACTACTGAGAGGGGCTAGAACGTGCCTGCACATAATGATTTTATATATATATATATATATATATATATATATATATAATCCTATAGAACAGTGGTTCTTAACCTTTTCTTTACCAGGGACCCTTTGTAAATACAATTAGATGCCAGGGACCCCCAGACTTAACTCAAGATTTAAATATATATATATATATATATATATATATATATATTTATTTGTATCCCGCCTCTCCATATGGATCGAGGCGGCAAACAACTTAGAAATAGCATGTATTTCGATACATTTTTCTATACATGCCCCCAACAAGCTGGGTACTCATTTTATTGACCTACGGAAGGATGGAAGGCTGAGTCAACCTTGGAGCCCGGCAGGATCGAACTCATAACCTTGTGGGTTTGCGGTACTGGCATTTAACCACTGCACCACCAGGGCTCCTCAAATATTTATTTATTTATTTATTTATTTATTTATTTATTTATTTATTTATTTAAGGTTTCTGGAGACTAGGATTCAAATTCTTGCTCAGACACAGGGTGACCTTGGACAAATCACATTCTCTCAGCCTCAGACAAAGGTAGAGGTGAACCCCTTCTGAACAAATCTTGCCAAAGAAACAAAAGAAAGAAAGAAAGAAAGAAAGAAAGAAAGAAAGAAAGAAAGAAAGAAAGGAAGGAAGGAAGAAAGAACCGAATTCACACACACAAATGTAACAGTGCTAATACACTGTTTATTAGGAGTGTGACACATAGTACAGTGAGTGAACTGAAGGCGCTTAGCAAAATCCAAACATTAAAAGCAAATAGTTTCCCATCCGGCCCGCAAGAGACCTTGGAGTTCTGGTTTCAGCTTAGCAGCGCTTATCACAACATTCCTAGCTTTGTTTACCTAACGGTCTCTGGTTCTCATACCTTGTTACAAGCAAGCAGCTAATTAACTCCTACTACACGCTCCATACTGAAATATGAGGGCTACCCGACAGTATCACCTTAGGGTTGCCATAACTGAGAAATGACTTGAAGGCACACAACAACAAAGTCCCACTGCCAGGAGGGGGAATCTAAAAAGACCTTGTCATGGGGGGGGGTTGTTTCGTGCGGAGATTTGTTGCCTTTTTCTTTCTCTGAGGCTGAGAGAATGTGATTTGTCCAAGGTCACCCTGTGTCTGAGCAAGAATTTGCCTAAGGTCACCCAGCGGGTTTCCATGGCCAAGTGGGGATACAATCCAACCCCCTGCCATGCAGGAACCCACATCCAAGCACTCCCTTTGACAGATGGCCATCCAGCTTCTGCTTAAAAACCTCCAAAAAGGGGACTCCGCCACACTCCATCGAGGCAGCAGATTCCACTGCCGGACAGCTCCTTCCCTTCTCTGCCTGGTCAGTTCCAAATTCCAACAACCAACTTTGCCTGAGGAAGCCCCTGACTCTCTCGTCCTCCTCTTGGAAATTATCCAAGTCCTTCTTCCCTTCACAGAAGATCTTGGCAAGGGCTAATTAAACAAACAGCAGGAATGGCTGTTTTCAAATTTCAGGACAGCCTTTGAGATGGGATGAGAAGGAAGGAAGACAGGAGTTCCTTTGCAGGATGAATTTTTATGGCATGGTCCAAGTTTGTCTCCTGCATGCTGGAGAAAAACAGCCCTCAGCTTCTGAGGGAAATGCAAATAAAGCCAGAGATATCAGATTTGAAAACGAAACTTTTTGTTTTCACCTGGGCCAAAATCTTGAGGAATGAAACCAGATCACGTTCACACTTCCCAGAGATTTAAAAAATAAATAAATAATGGAACTGGAAATTATGGAGAGATTTCCAATAATCAAACTTACAAAATCAAATCGCTTCTTTGCAAGGAAATTTAAAAATAAGCTTCTCAAAACCGAACTCCATCATTCCAAGCTCAGCTGTTTGCAAAAATGCATCTTCTTTGTAAACAGTCACTATTACAGGACAGAGCAGGGGAAGTCAATAAGTACAATGTTGTTAATTGGAGCTCCTCAAAACAGCTCTTGGAAGCAGCTTTTATTACAAACAAAAAGCCCTTTGAGTCTTTATCATCAAACTAAGCAAGAAGTTTGGATTTACAATTAGGATGATAAAGGCATCCAGTAGAGTTGACTTAAACTACCCATCATGGTTTTGCTTTGTTCATGCAATTAAGTTAGGAAGGGGTGGAGAGAATCAAAGTCGAGAGCTACTGAATGCCACCCAGTCAGCCTCAGCAAAAAGTGTCACTGTCACCCCCTTTTTCCAGCAGCTGCTGTACCCACCGCTGAGTCTTTGACGCACTTTCTACATTGTAATTTGGTTGCCAGGCCACTAAGGGTTCTTCAACCCACTTTAAAATTTAAGATTTCCTTGGTTGGAGCTTAGGCTAGATGCGGTACATTCACTCCGGTGGTTCTCAACATTTGGTCAGCCAAACATTTTGGACTTCAGCTCTGAAAAAGCTCCAGCTAGCATAGCCAAGATGTCTGATACGTTAATGACTACAGACCTGCAGTTTTGCCCCAAAGGTCATGAGCTAATGGCACATAAATAAAACATGATAAAGCAAAAACAAAATTAAAATAATGGTTGGCATCCCATTCAGCAGTTGCAATGTTGTAAGTTGCTTTCACAATAGCATGAATGTGGTTGTGAATGTCCAAAGGTAACCCCAAAACCTATCTTTGCAGCCCAGCAGTGCCCTGATCAAAGTGCTTCTGAATCCTTGGTGACTGGAGTGCTGGGAAATTATGCCTGCAGCTCTCTTATGGGCCATTTCTGCACTAGACTGTTATAGTGCTATCATTCCACTTTCAACATCCTATGGAATCTTGGGGTTTGCAATTTAGGGAGGGGCATTCAGAAATTCTCAGCCAGAGAGCTCTTTGGCCTCAAGAAACTACAAACCTCAGAATTCCTCCAAGGATGTTGAAAGTGGAATAATAGCACTATAACAGTCTAGTGCGGAAATGGCCATGGTCTTGGTGTACTTGGGATATGATTTCCCAGCCAATCAGGTGAAATTCAGAAATCCAGTATAGATACCTAGATTTTGACTGGTGTTGTCTGATCTTTCAAACTGTAACTCTCCATGGTCACAAAATCACAAAGGTTTAGAGCTACCTGATGCTTTTGGCTGGAGATGGAAGAGGGCAACCCTTCAACTTCTGCACAAACAGCTCGAGATTTGCCACTAGTTATTCATTTATAAGACACAATTCTATTCCATCTTTTATCCATTGAGTTCTAATGAGTGCACATGATTTTCCTTGCCCCAGTTTGTCCTCGCATCCATTTGAGATAGCTCCAATTGAGACAGAGAAACTGTTTCAATTTTCCCAGAGAAATTCATACCCCTGTGTGAACTGGAACCTGGCTTTTCCCAAGTCCGTGTCCAGCAATCTGATCACATCAGTGCATATTTTGTTATTTCAGACCTCTTCCTGTCAAATGAGACCATCTCCCACAGCTTGCTCCATTTAGCCAACCTGGCAGCCATTCTCAAAGCACCCAGATATTGGACATCCTTTAACTTGAGATGGCATGGATTGAATCTGATATTCAGTGTATAAAGATCACATCCATCACCAAGCTGTAGCACCACTGACATGGAACTATCAACATACATCAGTTAACAAAGTCTCTGACAAAGATGCTCCTTACAATGGGCCTTTCCACACTATCCTGTTATAGGGCTATTATTCCACTTTCCACATCCTGTGGAACCCTGGGATTTGCAGTTTAGAGAGGGGCATTTAGAGTTCTTTGCCTTCAGTAAACTACAACCCCCAGAATTCCACAGGAAGCTGCTGATGGCAAAATCACAGATGTGGGGGGCTGACTCTGCTTAAAAGTGACTTCATTTGACTCTGTCCAGAAATTCTGGGATATAGGCTGGGGTATAAAGTTGGCTCCCAGACTTGAGATTTTACTTGAACGTATCTCAAGGACTTGAGCGTTGACATGAGACTTGGAGTAAAAGTCTTAAATACATCACGGCCAAATTTTCTATTAAAGAAGTAATGATCAGAAATGCATCTACTTTGTTAACTGATGTATGCCGTATATATGAATTACTGTTTATTTTCTCACCTGTAGAAGTAGGTTCTCGAATCAAGAGCAATGTGGTACATACACAAAATGCAAACTGGAGGACTTTGTCCATCAGTGAAGGTAGATAGGTTAATCCCTGTCAGAGCAAAATGCAAAAGGAGAGTGTTAGAAATTCATTCCACATCTGTTTGTGTGGGAGGGGGGACAAAATCTGTGTGAAGGAATCAAAATCATACTAAAGTAGATATAGCAAGCAAACAACCTTTATTTATGGTCCACAACATAATGAACCATCCAAACTGCACAATATTAAATATGAGAAAAGTATACCCACTGAAAATAGGATAAATTCATAAAATAAAGTGATAAACAATATGGATTGTGATATACAATATAGACAGCAGTTCATTAATTCCATCTTATTAACACAATACAATTGGGTTGATTTTATAGCATGTTACCAATATCCCGACATAATTTTGATATTTCTCTCTCTGATCTTAAGAGCCAATGAGAGAAATTTAGCAACTGATATATTTGGATGTATGTCCTCCAGTAGGATTTTTAGATAAAACTTTTCCGACTAGCCTGGCTTACAGCTCAATAAGGGAGAGATCAAATGACTGGGACTCTGACAATAAAAAATACAAGATAGCACAATATGCAACATTTGTTTGAACATCTTGCGATCCACAGGGACAAAGTCTTGTGGAAGTGGGTAACCCAGCATATCTACCAAAATGTAATTCTGAGGGAAAAGCATTGCATCTGGCCTTTATAAATAATATGCAATAGTTTGGCAAAGTTAAGTTAAGTTTAAATAGGTATCCTGATAGAAGGATCCCACAAACCGGATATTTAAGGCACTGGGCAAGCAGGATGAGAAGGAATTAGCCTGAAGATTACAGAAAGTGATATCCCATTTGCTACACTATGTAGCAAAACAACAACTCTCTGCTCTGTTTGTGGAAAGCTAGTACCAAGGGGAACAGTTCTGGCCTTTCTGTAATGTGCTAGATTTCTGCATGCAAGGGGGTGCAAGTGTGTGTTTTACTATGGCAGATGTTCTGTTATGGAGCTGCAGTGATTTATTCCTAGACTGTGTCACTCATTTTTCTAGCTGGCTGGACTGGTAAGGGACAGCTGTCCAGCAACTGGGGCTAAGGAACGGCAGAGTGCTGGAAGAGCACTTGTCAGAGTTATGCATTTCTTCCTTCCCTAAGGTTCATCCTGAACTGTGGGAAAGCTCCTAATCCATAACCCCTAGGGCTTATAAGGGGAGAACGAATGGGGCAATGGGAAGAAAGGTGATACACTAGACTATGTGGAGGGCAGAGTTGAAACTGAAGCAAGGGAGCTGGATGTACAAAGAAATACCTAAATAAATCCTATTTTCTGTTAAATTTTGCAAATGTTTTAAATAATACGAAACCAAAATGTACTTATGGGATTTGCTCCCCACCCCCAAATTTAATACTCTGTCCCGCATGAAGTTTTCCTTCAGTCCCCACATTTCCAGCATCACATAGAGTGGGACGTTGAAAAACATCCACAACCACAGCTCTTGTGTGTTTTGTGTTCAGATTCCCTACTAACTTTACCTGTCCCTTTTCTCTGGACCCCTACACTGTATTTCTAACCATGCAACTGACATTTGATATTTCTCCAATGCTAGAAATTGGGGGACTGAATCAAAATTTCTCACTGGGATTTCATTTTCTTCCTCTGCAGGTACTCTCCTGGAAAGAAAGTATCAGCTACGAAGCTACAGAAGTTCCATGACAATAACGGAAAGCAGGAAACACAACTAGAATTCTGAATTCAGTTGTTTAAAACACTTTTTCCCTCTTGGGACTTGTAATCCAAATAAGTACGTTTCCTGAACTCTGGTTTTGGTTCAGCTTAAGGTTCCTGGGAGCTGCTCCTGAGGGTGGAAATGGGCAAAAATTAGTAGCAACACAGGGAGGTTTGCACCCTGAGCCAAATGCTCAGGTGGCCTACATGCTGTTGGAAATGGACCATCAAAACACCGATTCAAATTCTTTTCCATTCTTGCCATCCATGATCACAGTTTAAATAGAAAAGTCCCCTTTCATTAGGCTGGGATTAGACAGCTGGAGAGGATGAACTCTATTTCCCCACCATCAGAGAAAGTGTGCTCCGCTCCATCAAGGGATTTGCCAGACAGAAAGACAGTCCGGTCTTGCTAAGGCACTGCTGAGCAGTTTTAGAGGGAAATTGCATTCCAGAAAGGAAAGGAATTGAAGAGGTAATTACTGAGTGAGAGAACAGGGTGGTGTCGGAGAGAAGCAGTTTAGATCAGAACACTTACAGCTGGTGAATCCTTTGACCGCAGCAGGAAAACTGTGGGTGATGGCAGAAGGGGTAGCAGCAATGCACCGACAACCCAGCCAGCAGCTTCAGTGAAGTGATTGCAGAAGAGAACTGCATAGACCCTCTTGTCCAAAGCAGGCTCAGAGGAGGGGCTTGGCAGGGAAGGGAGGGGTGGCTGGCACGAGGTGTTGTTTCACTCCCTAGGTAGGAGAACATGAGGCACCACTTGTTGCTCTGCCAGTCCAATTTAGGCTTGCTTAAAATTTTGTTCAGTCGTTTAGAGAGGCCTGAACCCAATTGCTGCTTGCACCATGCTACATTTCCACAAAAAGGCTAGGTTTCTATATGCAATACTATGGATTGTGTGAGCATGTATATGCACACACACATACATATGTGAAGAAGGATATTGACCAGCTGGGGCGTGTCCAAAGGAGGGTGACCAAAATGGTGAAGGGTCTGGAAGCCATGCCCTATGGGGAGTGGTTTAGGGAGCTGGGTATGTTTAGTCTGCAGAAGAGAAGGTTAAGAGGGGACATGATAGCCATGTTTAAATATTTGAAGGGATGTCATGTTGAGGAAGGAGCGGGCTTGTTCTTTGCTGCTCCAGAGACTAGAACAAGGAGTAATGGATTCAAGCTGCAGGAAAGGAGATTCCACTTGAACCTCAGGAAGAACTTCCTGACGGTCAGAGCTGTCCAGCAGTGGAATATGCCGCTTCCATGGAGAAAAACCTTCTTTGGAGGTTTTTAAGCAGAGGCTGGATGGCCATCTGTCGGGAGTGCTTTGAGGGTGTTCCTGCATGGCAGAGGGTTGGACTGGATGGCCCCTAAGGTCTCTTTGAACTCTGTGATTCTATGATTCTAAGAGTGTTTGGTCATGCAGCCTCACACTTGTGTTCAGTCCCAGCAGGACTGTTTAGAGAGGCCTGAACCCAATTGACTGATATGCTAGATTTCTGCATAAAGGCTAGGTTTCTATATGTAATATAGGATATATGCAGTATGTAATATTGTCTGTGTGTGCGTGCGTGCATGTGTGTGCATGTGTGTGTGTGAGAGAGAGAGAGAGAGAGAGAGAGAGAGAGTGAAGAGTGTTTGGTCATGCAAACTCATGTTCAATCCCAGCAGGAATATTATCATGATTTCTTCCTACTCCCATGATGTCTTCCTACCCTACCCCAAAGAACATGCCCCAAAACTCAGAGCAAGACAACCTCTGGGACATCTTCAGTTCCCTGAAAACCATGATACTTAAACACCACTTCCTCTGGTCGCATCTTGCTCCCACAGTGACAACTCCTACCCTTATATTGGCAGGGAAGCCATGTGATTCCAGTGCTTCAGCTATGTAAAGTAAAATAAAATCCACTCCCCAGGAGATCAGATTTTGAAAAGGTAGATAGAAGAAGGTGCAATGAGTCCTAATAAAGAACAGTGTAAGTAGAATGGATAATGAAATATAGAATTAAGGGACAGCCCAGCTGGGAAGCAGACTTGTGTATTTTTCAAGATGCAAGCACTGAGTTGAAATTTTCCCACCTTTGTTTGGAAAAAGAAGGCCACTTTGCAGAATTTTCTCCTAACTTTGGGCACTGGTTGCTCTGCCTTCTGTACCTGAATTAGTCTAGGTTTGGGGCATTATGGCACATGCAAAATGCTGTCAATTGCTACTTTTACCAAATACAGCATATCATAGAATCAGAAAGGTGGTAAAGACCTCAAGAGCCATCTAGTGCTTCCCCTTGCCATGGAAGAATACACAACTCTAACACTCCTGAAAGATGCCCATCTAATCTCCAAGTCAGTCTGTTCTACTGTGAAGCAGCTCCTAATATTTAGGTCGAATCTGTTATGTTGTGATTTGAATCCATTGCTTGAAGTTTTAGTCTCTTGAGCAGCAGAAAACAAGTTCACTCCATCTTGTACATAACATCCCTTCAGAGGTGATTATCATGTCTCTTCTCAGTCTTCTCTTCTCCAGACAAAACATACCCAGGTCCCTAAGCCGCTCCCCACAGGGCTTCACTTCCAGACATTTGATCATCTTGGTTGACCTCTTCTGGACATGTTCCAGGTCGGCAATATCCTTCTTGACATTTAGAGCCTTTTCAATGCCCTGCTTTCAATCCAGGTCTTATCTATCTTCTATTTGTGCATTTCATTTTTCCTGCCCAAGTGTTGCACCTTACATTTATCCCTGCTGAAATTCATTTTGTTAGTTTAGGCCCAGTCTGCTAGGGTCATTTTCATAGAATCATAGAATCATAGAATCATAGAATCATAGAAATTCAGAGTTGGAAGAGACCACACAGGCCATCCAGTCCAACCCCCTGCCATGCAGGAACACCCTCAAATAAATCTCGACAGATGGCCATCAAGCCTCTGCTTAAAAACCTCCAAGGAAGGAGACTCCACTACACTCCGAGGCAGCAGATTCCACTGCCGGACAGCCCTGACTGTCAGGAAGTTCTTCCTGAGGTTCAGGTGGAATCTCCTCTCCTGCAGCTTGAATCCATTGCTCCTTGTCCTGGTCTCTGGAGCAGCAGAAAACAAGTCCCCTCCTTCCTCTACGTGGCATCCCTTCAAATATTTAAACATGGTTATCATGTCCCCTCTTAACCTTCTCTTCTGCAGACTAAACATACCCAGCTCTCTAAGTCTATCCCCATAGGGCATGGCTTCCAGGCCCCTCACCATTTTGGTCGCCCTCCTCTGGACTTGCTCCAGCTTGTCAATATCCTTCTTGAATTGGGGTGCCCAGAACTGGACACAGTATTCAAGATGGGGTCTAACCAAAGCAGAGTAGAGTGGTACCAGTACCTCCCTCGATCTAGACACCATACTCCTATTGATGCAGCTGAGAATTGCATTGGCTTTCTTGGCTGCCGCATCACACTGCTGACTCATGTTCAGCTCGTGGTCTATGAAGACTCCTAGATCCCTTTCACACGTACTGCTATCCAGCCACGTGTCCCCCATCCTATATTTCTGTATTCTGTATTCCATGTTGAATTCTGTTCTTGCATTCTGGGGGATTAGCTATACCCTCCTCTATTTGGTGTCATCTGGAAATTTGGTAAGCATTCTTTCTATACCATCATCTAAATCACATACGAAAATATTGAATGACATATGGCCCAGTACAGAACCCTGAGACACCCCAGCAGTCCGTAATCTGCAGGATGAAGAGGGACCATTGATGAGTGCTTTCTGCCTTCAGTCTGTCAACCAATTATTCAAATCATTCTAACAGTACCACTGTTTAGTCTGTATGTCTTTAGGTCTCAAGAATATCATGGGGAACATTGTCAACCTCCTTACCGAAATCAAGATACACTACATCTACCATACTCCCCTGATCTACCAAGTTGTAATCTAATATATAAAAGTCAAAGTTTCTTTGGAGGGGCCTTTAGAATTCTCAGCCAGAGAGCTCCTGGGCCTCACACAACTGTGTCTGTCTTGAGTAGGCCAGTTGCTAAGAAGATGAGGCCTAGCAGCAAAGAGGAGGACAGCATCTTCCCTCAGGAACTTGACCTCTGGATGTTAATAACTGTGAATACAAATTGGATTGGGGAATATGGGGGAAAGTGACAGGAACTGGACAAGACAGTTTGGGGAATTACAGACATAGGATCTCAAATCTTTCTAACAAGTATTACCTATGAGAAAATAAAATCCCGAGCAATGCCAGGTATATATATTAGCTTTGTCTTAAAAAAGAGATAATATTAGTTTGCCATGACTTCTTTGGGAGAAGCCCATGCTGGCCTAGACACTATACTCCGTTCAAAGCAGCCTAGAGTCACATTGGTTTTTTACACTGCCCCATCACACTGTTGTATAGTGTAGTGTACAGTTTCTGTTGATTACTCTTAAGTCAGCTTCATCTTATGGTGACCATATGAATTAGAGATTTCAAAGATGCCTTGCCTTCTGTATGTAGTTCAGGTCCTGCAGTCACAGAAATGTGGTTCCCTCAATTGAATCAATACTCTTGTAATGTGTATTCCTGTTTTTCTGCAGTCTCCCATTTTACCAAACATTCTCATCTTTTCTATTGAGTCACGTTGACTTACCATATGCTTAGAGTGCAACAGCCCCAGTTTGGTCATTCTGGCTTGCAGAAAGAATTCAGACTTGGTTTGTTCTAAGGCCCATTCCTTTGTCTTTTTGGCAATCCACGGTATTAATAGAGCTCTCCTCCAACAGTATACAGTTCTCCCTCCACATTCTCTAGGATTAGAATAATAGGATCATAGAATCATAGAATCATAGATTCAGAAGAGACCCCAGGGGCCATCCAGTCCAACCCCCTGCTATGCAGGAACACATATCAAAGCACTCCCAACAGATGTCCATCCAGCCTCTGCTTAAAAACCTCCAAAGAAGTAGACTCCACCAAGGCAGCATATTCCACTGCCGGACACCTCTGACCATCAGGAAGTTCCTCCTGACGTTTAAGTGGAATCTCTTTTCCTGCAGCTTGAATCCTTTGCTCTTTGTCCTAGTCTCTGGAGCAGCAGAAAACAATCCCACTCCCTTGACGACATGACATCCCTTCAAATATTTAAACATGGCTATCATGTCCCCTCTGAACCTTCTCTTCTGCAGACTAAACATCCCCAGCTCCCGAAGCCACTCCTCATAGGGCTTCATGGCTTCCAGACCCTTCACTATTTTAGTCAGCCTCCTCTAGACATGTTCCAGCTTGTCCACATCTTTCTTGAAATGAGGTGCCCAGAACTGGACACAGATGAGGTCTAATCAAAGCAGAATAGAGTGGTACCATTACCTCCCTTGATCTATACACCATATTCCTATTGATGCAACGAAGAATCACGTTGGCTTTCTTGGCTGCTGAGTTATATTCAGCTTGTGGTCCACCAAGATTCCTAGATCCCTTTCAGATGTACTGTTATCCAGACACATGTCCTCCATCCTATATCTGTGCATTCCATTTTTTAGGGGCACAGGAACCTCACAAAAGTGGAAAAAATCACAAATGCCAAAATGTGTTTGTCTCTCTGGGAAGGAGGCTGAGGCATGGTGGGGAGAATAGGCACCCAGGGTCCATATCAGGTCAGGGAAAGGTGATGGAAGGGATGGTCAGCCTTCCTCACCCATCAGGTTTCTTGGGTGTGTGAGGGGCATTGGGAGAAGATTTTTGGTGCTAAGAAATTGGGGTATGAGCCCTCCATCCTTAGCTGGCCAGGTGCAAGTGGTGGAGGAGGAAAAGAAGTGGAGGTCAGTTTTTAAAGAGCTGCTCAACCTGATAGGAGCTGCCAAGAGGTAAAGTTCCTCTGCAGTGAAGCACCTGAGGTGGGAACAGCAGGATTTAGAGAAACTTGTGAATAATCAAATCTGTGAAAGTCAAACGTGGAGGGTTGATTACATTTCAAATGAGCCAATTCCCTTTGCATCAGCTTTCTTCGTTGTCCAACCATGTTGGAAATACAACAACATGGATGGTCATGATGAATTCTTCTGCTAATATTCTACAGGAATCAACTTCTTTTGCTATGGTGAGATTTGTAATTTCTGTCTATATAGGACACCCACCCCCATGAAAAACCGTTGAGAATCTTCAAGAGGTTTAACAAAAGAATGCACAGCATTTCAAAAAATCCATTTAAATCTGCTCCATTTTGTGCACCCATATCTTTGATGGTTATAAATCATAAATAAATAAACAAACAAACAAAAAACAAACAAATAAATAAAATATTTACTTTATTTCCAGAAATCAGTAGGTGCACATGGCTGCCTAGATGTGAAGCAGCGCAAAACAGGGAATTATTTGCTCTATATTCTGTGGTTTAAGAGAGGCCACTAACATTTCTGTGCTAATGGAATCTACAGCATTGTTCTTTAGTTTTTATGTATATGGAAAGCATTCCTCACACTGCCTTTCATGCTCATGCTAAGTGGTGGTAGACTCGGAGCTGCTGCTGTGTGAATATTAATTAGAAAAGTTTTATTCTAATTATAATGCAAGCCAAATCGCAGCACATCATACATTCAGTTTAGCCTATTGGCAAGATTTCCAGGACATGAAGGACATTGTAGGGCTGTAGAAAAAGTTACTGCAACTCCCTGGTACAGACAAAAACATGTGGTTCTCTTTATAGAAAATCCTGGGAAGCGTGTTTGGAAAACAGCCATTGACTACAGAAGCAGTGGAGGTGTCATCAGGCCATGAAAAGATGCACAACTCAGATGGTGAATCAAAGTTTAAGACTCAAGCAAAGGAAGAGCAGCTACATTTTACTTTGCAACTGGGAGGAGACACAAAAGAGAGTTTGCAGAAGAGAAGGTTAAAAGGGGACGTGAGAGCCATGTTTAAATATTTGAAGGGTTGTCATGTCGAGGAGGGAGTGGGCTTGTTTTCTGCTGCTCCAGAGACTAGGACAAGGAGCAATGGATTCCAGATGCAGGAAAGGGGATTCCACCTGAACCTCAGGAAGAACTTCCTGACGGTCAGAGCTGTCCGGCAGTGGAATCTGCTGCTGCCTCCATGGAGTGTGATGGAGTCTCTTTCTTTGGAGGTTTTTAAGCAGAGGCTGGATGGCCATCTGTACAAGGGAGTGCTTTGATGTGTGTTCCATCATGGCAGAATAGGGTTGGAATAGATGGCCCCTGAGGTCTCTTCCAATTCTATGATTCTATGCTTCTATGATAAGGTCACCCAGTGGTTTTCTGTGGCCAAGCGGGGAATTGAACTCTGGTCATCAGAGCTATAGTTCAGCGCTCAAACCACTACATCATACTGGCTCTTCTGAATTGATCTTACTGGTATATTTTAGATTATTTAGCCCACTGCTTATTTTTTGTTTTCACTATGTTTGTTTCATTTAATTGTAAAATGTCTTAAATCCCATTCTTAGGAGTGCTGTGTCCAACACCCACAATTGTGGAGATCCAAGTCCCAATGTACACAGGCCATTCAGACATAAAACTCACTGGGAGGGACTGGGTGAAGGACCACCTTCTACCCAAATGGATCATAAAAAAGGAAGAACTCACCAGTCACCTTGAGCAGCTTAGGCCATTTCCATGCTAGGCTATTATAGTGCTATTATTCCACTGTCAATATCCTATGGAATCCTGGGATTTGCAGTTTAGGGAGGGAGATTGAGAATTCTCAGGAAACTACAAACCCCAGAATTCCACAGGATATTGAAAGTGGAATAATAGCACTATAACAGTCTAGTGCGGAAATGACCTTAGAGGAAAGGAAGGCGATCCCTGTAACAAGAGGTTCTTCAGCAATTGTTCAGTCAGAGGCAAATAGGTTAAATAATCTTTATTTTGAATAGTGTCAGTTGGTTTTACAAATAGATTCTGCATTATTCGCAATATATAGAGAAGAAATATTACAAACAAACGACAACAGAAAATATCCCTCACCCAACCCCAATCTCTCCCTCCCTACCCTTTACTGCATATATAATACAAGGGTCAAAACTTAAAATACCGTATCTTTTCTTTTTTTAAAAAAAATCTAAAGCATCTTGATACATTCTCCCTTTCTTTCTGCCTCAGTAAAACGTACATTCATAACAATAAATGGGCATGGAGAGTATTAAGACAAACAGTTTTTGAAAGGATTGTTCAGTTTACCTCTTAAAAAAATAAAATTGTGTGTGTGTGTGTGTGTGTGTGTGTGTGTATGCATAGCCTTTTGCAAGACAGGTCAAACACAGACAACCAAAGAACGGCCAACCAACTGGAACGGGTTCTGTCTACTGCTGAAAACTAAAGTTCCGCAGATCTTCAGCCAATTATCGTAGAAATATGACAACATTTTCACTGGTGATGAAGCTAACAATGCAAAAGAGAAAAGTATTCTGAACCCTGTTCCCTATAAAAGGAGTCAAAATGATAAATTACAGACAATGAAAATTTGACTTTGCTGCGAACCCAACTCTGCTCTCATGCATATTTTTTTTTTGCTTTGGAACTGTGACGTCCTTGCTAATTACCACGGGGGCACAACATTTGAGGATGATGGAAGAACCTGATTTTTGCAAACACAAACCGACCCCACCTTCTCCTCACAGACTAAAGTGCAGCTCAAAATTCAGTTTTTAATGCCAGCTTTGTGCTTCTCAAATATTTTGATGGAGTTCTGAGCTCAAAAAAAAAGTATCAAAACATGCTTATAACATGTTTTGAGAGACAAGTAATTTAGGGAAAAAATGTGTTTCAAGAGACAATAATTAAATGATAATTTTAATGCAGTTTTTTTTAAAAAAAAAAAAGTCAGAATTAGATGAAAGGAATATACGAGTGGATGTGAAACTGACACAGACCAGAAACAGACCCTTTGGCCTCCTATACTTCAAGGCACCACAAAATAGATGTCCAGTGCTGTGCTTCTCTCCTTCCATTAGTCTTCCTCTCTTTTGGCCACTTGTGCCACAGAAATTGGAATCCTATGTGAACCTCCGCACGCGTGTGTGTGCATGCATGCACATGTTGTTGCTGTCCTGCATCCCCAGCTGTCATGATTGCTGGATATTCCATTCATCAAAAAAAAAAAAAAATCTGCTAATGCCCCGTGATTGCACAGTGCTCCTATGGCCGATAGCCATGCGGAATGGGCAGAAGCGCAATCGAGGCACTTTTTTCCCCAGTGCAACATGGGAAAGAGGCCGGCCATGCTGTGGAAGGAAGGCGCATGTCACTCACACTCCCTTCTGCAGGTAGCCGGCCAGGTGTGGAGCGGAGTCTTCACATCATGCTCCCATCCCATTAGCGGCATTGCCAGGATCACAACAGGACGACTACAGAAAAGGGTATGATAAATGGCCTTAAGGAAGGCCTTGAGGAATGGTAAGGAAAATGGCCTAGGACAGAAGAGCAATGGCTTCAGACTTGAGGAAAAGAGATTCCATCTAAATATTAGGAGGAATTTCCTGATGGTAAGAGCTGTTTGAATGTAATACGCTGCCTGGGAGTGTGCTGGAATCTCCTCCTTTGGAGGTTTTTAAGCAGAGGCCGGATGGCCACTTGTTGGGAGTGCTTTGATGTGGGTTCCTGCATGGCAGAATGGGGTCGGACTGGATGGCCCCTGGGTCTCTTCCAACTCTATGATTCTATAAGGTTTTTAAGCAGAGGTTGGATGGCCATCTGTTGGGCTTTGATTGTATGTTCCTGCACAGCAGAATGGGGCTGGACTCAGTTGCTCTTGCTGTCTCTTCCAGCTCTATGATTCTATGAATTCTTTAAGTTAAACGTGTTGTTAGGGCTTTATCTTAGAATTCTCTTGGAACTTCAGTTTCAGAAATTGAAAAATTTAATTGTAAAATCAAAAAATTAAGAGCCAGGACATCTTCTAAGTATTAATCTATACTGCTCTTGAGGATCCAAACATATCCACTTGGCAAATGGTGGTATGAATTTGAAAATAAAAGGGGCTGCAGGTGGTGATGGCTAAGACTGAAGAAAGGATGAGCAATACAGTACTGGCATCCAAATTGATTCTATCTGTAGCAGGCTTGGAGCTCTGAATTTCAAAGCGAAAGGGGAAAATGGAGATGTAGCTGACAAAAATTACGCCAAGTTCCTCCTCTCAGCACTTAGCTAACTTTGGGTACTAGCGATGAAATGAATATTGAAATTAATGTTGGCCACTGTGCATTTCTTGGCAGAATAATTGGTTTACCAAGAATTGTTCAGCAGCGAGAACTGTGCAGTAGCAAAATCTCTTAGGGAAACACTTCCTTCCTTCCTTCCTTCCTTCCTTCCTTCCTTCCTTCCTTCCTTCCTTCCTTCCTTCCTTCTTCTTTTCCTTCTTTCTTTCTTTCTTTCTTTTTTTTGCACAGGAAGCCATGGCTGCAATTCTGCATGAGAAGATAGACCCTCAACTTCTGCCCAGGCAAGACTCCACTCCCTTCTCCATTCCTGAGGGACTCACTTGATGCCTGTGGCCTCTCCTAACATGGTGAAAAGCAGGGGGCCACTGAGGAGCACTCAGCTATGTCCTTATAGCCAGATGCACAACAACAAGGGATCCTCCAAGAACTCATGTGGGTCCGTCCTCCAGAGGTACCAGAGGATGACGTGAGTCCATCTATCATCATCATTGCCATCAGAGTCACAATCATGATCATGGTCATTGGCCAAAATCCTTCATTATCAGATGTAGCTCCACTGTTATAACTATTTCTGCTAATGGTACCCCAAAAAACTTACCTTTTAAGCCAAACAACATCCCAACTGAAGGGTTTCTGAAGTGCTACTGATTGAGAAATGCATTATAACTCACAACTGTAGCACCCTCCCCGTAGCACTGGTGCATTGAGACAGGCAGCCAGGGAGACCCCTCAACGTCTTCCAATACTGCGTGTTTCAATGTGCTCCACAACCAGGAGAGCACTGCAGTTGTCATTTCCCAGGGCCCTGAGCTGCAGCAACTTGGAAACACTTTAATGTGGCTGTTGCTGGGCTTAAGAGGTAGGGTTTTGGTGTCACATTTGGTCATCAGTGACTGAAAACTTGAATCCTCAGCTGAATAGGACAGCAGCCTTTAGTTACATGCCAATTTTCCCCAAGACTGGGGCTCAACTTGGCTTGCAAATTAAAATGATGAAAATATAATTTTTAAAAAGTCAACATTAAAAAAAGAATAGACTAGGCAAACATAGCTAGATGTTTCTCTGCCACCCCCTCCCTCTTGGCCTTGTTCTTGGCTACTAAATGGCCACGTCGGGGGATCCCAACAAGTAACAGGTGAGTTTTGAGTGCTGGAAGCTGTTGCATGAGGAAGGTGATGCATTCGTGCCTTCACAACAACCAAGAAAAGAGGGACATATAGACATTACATTGGCATGTGTCACCAATAGGATGACAGCAAGTGTGTTTTGCCCAGAAGAAAATTACCTGACATCCTGTAAGTAGGTTATGATGTAGTATATCTCCCTTGTAATATCTCAACTCACTTTCTCAGTCATTTTATAGTTCGGCGTTCTCTTCCAACCACACAACAACAACAGAAATCCCCCACAAAACCACCTTTTAAGCCAGGCAGACCTCCCAACATTGCATTTCTAGGTTTCTGGAAAATGAGAGGATCAGAAGCAAGGCGCCCAGCTGTTTTCCTGTAGCTGAATGCACTACAAAGACATCCAAAATACCCTAGGAAATCCCTGCCAGTATCTGTCATGGTATCATCCCCTGAACCAGGACTCAGACTTCCAAGATCCAGACAGGTCCCTTCCCAGTAGCCACACCCCAGAAATGTGAAAAGGCAGTATGTATGGTAGTCGATGCAGGAGGTAAAGGGAAAGCCCAGACCTCAGGCAGTGCTTATATGGGAAGGGCCCGTTAATTAGGACACAGCTAGCCAGGATGCTGAGGCTATATAATCAGAGGCCTCAACAACAGAAGGCTACTGGAAACTACTAAAGCTATTGGTGGTGACAGCCATGCGATTCTTGCATCTTCTACCCATGTGCTTTGGACCTTGGACCTCGACACTTCACTTGGATTATTAGTTTGGCTTTTGGACTGCTCCCATTCTGGACTGTTGTGTTTTTGCTGAGAGTTCACTTCAGCCTTGAGGCTGCTTTGCGGAGCTGCTGTTATCTAGCTCATTCAGCATTGGAGGAACCTTAGCGGGCTGCTGAGCCCAGGACACATAGTGCATCCAGCTAAACAAAAATAGAAGTATCTAGCTCTCCAGCAAACCAGAAATAGCCATGTGGAATGGGTTGTGATGCTTACATGGTGGGTTTGGGGGGCACAGACATAGCTATGGAGATGTAGCTATGTAAGACATGTACATCTCCTGATGCCCAATCCTGGCCATTGTTTCCTGCACAAGGAAAACATTTTCTGCAGAAAAAGGGTTTTTACAAGAAAAACAACATCAGCATCATTTCCTAACAGAGTGCAAATGCAGACTTAAAACTGATTAAAAACTTGCAAAACTTGTTGGGTTGATAGCAGGATGAAAATGCTGGGGCTGCTGTTGCATGAATGGAATATGTGTGTGTACACCAGTGACCAACAACTGCCGTATCATACCATTCTCAACTCTTTTTAAATCTAGTGCCTTACTCTTCTCAAACATGCCCTGGCTCGTTTTCACCTACCGAACCCGGCTTTGCCCTCTAGATCCAAAGTCGGGGTACAGAAGCTTCAGTGAGAAAGTTAAGGCAGCATCTGCTGGCGGTTCCAAGTTCGTCTTGGCCTGTTGGGAACCCTGTCTTACCAGGAAAAGGAGTCCTCAAAGAGATACACAGAATGGTTGTGCAGATCCTTGGACATGCTTTCTAGGGATGGGGGAAAGGGATCTTGTTCCCTACCCCAGGAAAAAAAGTCTGATTGCCCACTCCTGATACTGCATGCTACACATTGCATTATTATTATTATTATTATTATTATTATTATTATTATTATTATTATTATTATTATCATCATCATCATCATCATCATCATCATCATCATCATTATTTTCACACACATAAATTGTCCATTGGAGACTAGGAAAAGGAGGAGGAGGAGGAGAAGTTACTTTGATATTTTGCACCATGTGCGTTTTTTTTAATGGGTGGGGTTTTTGTTGGTTTTGCTCCAATGGGAATGTAAACATCAATCTTGTTCAGCCCTTCCCAGCGTTAGAGTTTGAATAAAAAGACGACCTCGGTGTCGTGGTTCAAGACAGTTTGGTTCTTGTATTGGGATGTAAACAGACTAGGGGAAGCTGTGTCCATACAGGCCCCCCCAGGGAAGCAGCAGGCTCCTTCGGGGTTACCTCTCTCCTCAATGGGGCTCCCCTTGCTCAGAGTCAAGCTTTTGAGCCTCTGCCTCTCTTGCGCCTGCTTGGCTCGGTTGGCAATGTACCTCACCCTGCTCTGGCTCCTGGATGAGGCCCTTCGGAGGAGGCCCGTCTCCTCCTCTTCTTCTTCTGACTCAACCATTTCAAGGCTGGTAGGGGAAGTGATGTCGTTCTCCTGCTGGAAGGTGGTCAGCTTCTTCAAGCGCTCCGTGAGCTCATCCTTGGGCTTAGCCAAGAACTTGGCAGTTGTGCAATGGCGCTGCTCCCTCATTGACTGGGTGACAAAGCTCCGACTGATACTGCGATACTTGCTCTCAAAGGTGCACATGATATCTTCAGATGTCAGGTCACCCAGGCTTTTGGATTTGGCCTGGTTGATCTCAGCATTCTCCTGGCCTTTGGACTTCAGGCAGGACTGTCTGAGGCTTTCCATATACAATCGACTCCAGGTGTGTCTCCTGTGTATGGATCCTGACTTACAGCCCCTGGCTAGTGGTCTAGGGCCCAATACATCTTCTGTGGGTTGATCTGACCTCAAGTTGGGATTAGATTTGCTCTTAGTCACTGTGGGGATATCACGTCCAGATGCGGCACTTGCAGACCAGGGCCGCACGCCTCTTCTTGCTGGGATGACTTCAACGTTCTCATGCCGAGCAACAAGGTCTGGGAGGCTTTTCCGAGCAAGGCTGGGCAAGGAGAGGTCTATGACTGTGTCATTGGAGGACATGCTGGAAGAAGAAGACATACTGTCCCTATGAGTGCTGGAGTCTAGCTTGCTCCAGATGTGATCATTGGCTGTGGCATCAGAGTACACTTCGGCTGCTAGGGAGAAGCCATCAGGATGCCGCATCAAGACTGAGCAGTCACAAAGCCTGCACCCTTCGCTCTTAGACCTCTTCACTATAACATGAGATGTGGGGACTGTGGCAGTTGCTTCTGGAAGTTCTTGAGGTGAAATCTGTATGGAGTTGCTTGCCATGTTGCTTTGGTGTCGTGGTACTGGTGTGGTTGTCCTGCCCTTCTCACTTCTCTCAGCACTCACCAGTGCTTGGATTGTTCTGTCTCTTTGCTTCTGGCGGTTTCGGGCAGAATGGAGCCAATGGTTGGCCAATGCTACATTGTCCTGAGTTTGTGAAGTAGGTTGATCTCCACTATCATTCATCCTTTTCGAGCTACCTTCATCTTCAAGGCTGTTCCTACTATTTTCCCATTCCAGGACATCTGCAATGGCTGGGCTGGGAGCGTGGGATATTTTCTCCTCTTTATCAGTCACTGTGTGCTGTTGAAGAGAAGCTCTCTGAACCGGTCTGATGGGTCACTTACTTCTGAACCAGTTTCATGGGAATTATCAGGCACATTCCCTTCTTTGGAATCACTGGGAAGGGTGGTGGAAAGAAAGAAGCAAGAACCAGCAGGCTGGTTCTCGTTGGCAACAAAGGGCTCTTCGCTGATGGTCTCCAGGCTGTGTAATGAGGGGATTGACCTCTGCACTGAGAGCTGGTGGACATCTGCAGGGAAGAAAAAAAAAGGGGGGGATTGATTAACTATTGACAATATTTTCATAGCTATGATTCCCACAATTTCCACTTTGCCCAATGTTGGATCCTGGAAATGTTGGCAGGTCAATAAAGAACTTTCTTCCTTTCTCTTATATTGTCCACAACAACGGAGGCACTGTCTTATTGTTGCCAACTTCTGGCGACCCTAAGGTGAACTTATCACAGGATTTTCTGGGGCTGGGAGTATGTGATACACCCATGGTCACCCAGTGGGTATCCATGGCCAAGAGAGAATCATAGAAATGTAGAGTTGGAAGAGACCACAGGGGCCATCCAGTCCAACCCCCTGCCATGCAGGAACACCCTCAAAGCACTCCCAACAGATGGCCATCCAGCCTCTGCTTACAAACCTCCAAGGAAGGAGACTCCACCACACTCCATTGAGGCAGCATCATATTCCACTCCGAACAGCTCTGACCGTCAGGAAGTTCTTCCTGAGGTTCAAGTGGAATCTCCTTTCCTGCATCTTGAATCCATTGTTCCTTGTCCTAGTCTCTGGAGCAGCAGAAAACAAACCCACTCCCTCCTCTACAAGGCATCTCTTCAGATATTTAAACATGGCTATCATGTCCCCTCTTAACCTTCTCTTCTGCAGACTAAACATACCCAGCTCTCTAAGTATATCCTCATAGGGCATGGCTTCCAGGCCTCTCACCATTTTGGTCGCCCTCCTCTGGACTTGCTCCAGCTTGACCATGTCCTTCTTGAATTGGGGTGACCAGAACTGGACACAGTATTCAAGATGGGGTCTAAGCAAAGCAGAGTACAGTAGTAACAGTACCTCCCTCGATCTAGACACCATACTCCTATTGATGCAACTGAGAATTGCATTGGCTTTCTTGGCTGCCGCATCACACTGCTGACTAATGTTCAGCTTGTGGTCTATGAAGACTCCTAGATCCCTTTCACACGCACTGCTATCCAGCCATGTGTCCCCCATCCTATATTTCTGTATTCCATTTTTTCTACCTAAGTGTAGGACCTTACACTTCTCTCTGTTGATTTTCATTTTGTTAGCCTTGACACAGCTCTACTATTCAGTCCAGGTCATTTTGAATTTTGATCCTGTCCTCTGGCATATTAGCAACCCCTCCCAATTTGGTGTCATCTGCAAATTTGATGAGCATGCCCTCTATTCCTTTATCCAAGTCATTGATGAAGATATTGAACAGCACTGGGCCCAGGACAGAACCCTCTGGCACCCCGCTAGTCACTTCTCAGAGGGATCAAACCCTGGTCTCCAGGGTGACAGTCCAATGTTCAAACCACTACACCATGCTAGCAATAAATCAGGGTAAGAAAAATGGCAAAAAACACCATTTCCCAAGTTTTCTCGCAAGCAACTAGCCATTTGACGACTTTAGCTGCCAACACTTTACCCTGCCTATTAAAATCTCACATTCACTGAAGTTATACCTCTGCCACAGACACACAATCTAGACATGCTTCGGGAAAAAGAATATGGATGCAGACAGTAAAATTTCAGAGGTGTTAAATCCTCAAGAGAGAGAAAAAGGTACACATTTCTTACATACAATAATGCAGGATATTAAAAGCTGAGGAAAGGGGCAACTACCACCCTAGAAAGCATGCACGGGAAATATTAGGTAATCATGCAAAGATTGCAAAGGAGAAACATAAGTAACTACAGCTTCCAAAAAGAAACAAGAGGGAAAGCAAGCAATAAAATTAAACCAGCAGTTCTTAAGAGTTACCTGTAATATGCTCATCCTTTCAGTTCTTAACTACAGAGACAAGAGAGTGCATGTGGAATAGGACAGAACAGAGGGGAGGAAAACAGTTAATCCCAAAAAGGCCAGAACAAATAAGGAATCAATTAGTAGGGTAAAACATAGGAAATAAGATCATTTTAACAGAATGTTTAATTGTACAATCCCAAGAAATCTTTTTTTCTCCAACCAGGGAGGCCTTGCATAAAGTGAAATCAAAATGTGACAAAACTTTTGCTCCGTGTTCCAGACAGAAAGTTACTTGGGGAAGAATGGGTTTAAGGAAGAATGAGACATCCACCCACTCTTTAAAGCCCTGGCATTTTGGACATAAAACTGTGCCTGTAAGTACTGTGTAAGTCTTCTGGAAGAACAATTCTCTGATAGCCACATGGGAGCAGATTTAAAATGGAGTCCTGTCACTTGAAATGAGAAGGATGGGCAGGTCTTGTTGGAGAATGAACTTTGGGCTTCCAGACAGTTGCCAGCAAGTGTATCATTAAGTGAAACGAATCAAGCATTTGGGTATCGCTGATTTACAGTGCATTATATTTATGGTCCTTTCCACACTAGACAGTTATAGTGCTATTATTCCACTTTCAACCTCCTGCAGAACTCTGGAGTTTACTGAGGCCGAAGAGCTCTCTGGCTGAGAGTTTGCAATGTCCCCTCCTAAACTGAAAACCTTGGGATTCCACAGGATGTTGAAAGTGGAATAATAGCACTATCACAGTATAGTGCGGAAATGGCCTATGGTTTCTCAGAAGTAAGTCTTGTTCAGTTCATTGGGTTGTGTATGGTATGTGTGTTATACCACTCTGAAAGATTAGAGCATGTAAGAGGAGGGTAAAAAGATAAAATTACAGCCTTCCCCATTTATCTGACAGGTTAGGGACTGGAGCACTGTAAGAAAACAGAATTGGTTGAAAAGTGGAACCCATGTAGGGAGCATGAAGGACCAATGGAGGCTAACTAGTTACTTGACCATGCATGTATATGCTGCTTGCAAAGTGTCTCAATTGGCTTAGCACCCTTTCTGCCCTCTCTCAGCTCACTTTGCAAGCAGTGCACATGTGCGAGGAGTTCCAAGCAAGCCTCTGTAGGCAAGAAAAACTCACAAAAGAGCAGAACTCCTGTTGAATTAATGGAACTTGTCCTTAATTTTGGAAGCATCAAAATAGCAACTTGTCAGATAAAGGGTGTCAAAAGATAAGGGCTTTCTGTAATTTTTTAAAAAATGAAAATAGCTCCAAACAGTTACAAACTAAAAATAATTGGGCTAAGCTGATACTAGCCCCAAAATATCCTCTTCTCTTCAGCAGTTGCTCTGAAAATGACTTAGTTTGCCCTCACTCACAATTGGCTTTGTGACCCCTCATCTTAGCCAAATCTGACTGGTCATGTAGCGTCCTGATATTACGTTCATTTCATGATCCCTCAGTAGCTGAGATGAGTTGGGAGAACATCTGACTGCTCAAACCCAACCACAGTGTTTCAGAAAAATGTTTAAATGCATATGCCCAATATTTATACAATGAATGATCCTTGTTAGTAATGAAAAGAAATATCCCCTTCACATGTCTGTGAGATACCCTGGTTGGATGAAAAAGAAATTTTGGAATCATACTTATGCATTATGTGATTAAAATACACAGACACGTACACACATTGCAGAGAGACCCACAAAGTGCAGATGTCTACAGGATTAGCTACTGGGAATGGTTTGGCAGACAGGCAAAACAAATACTCATTTAGGACTGGACACATCTAGACTGAACAAACCCCAGACAGAAAGACAGAGCAAATGATTTTATATGAGTGTACCCCCACTCATACCCCAACAACATGGAAAGCTAAAAATGGCTAAAAAACTAAATAAAAGAATGCAGGTACTTCTAAGGGGAAACTGAAATAGCAACACGATCTATAGCAGACAGTGGGGTGAAGAAGATCTGGTCTTACCAGTAAAGAAAATAGGGGATTTACTCCGAATTTCCTCCAGTTTTTCAGCAAACAAGGCATTCATTTCCCTCTGAAGGGTGCCCGCTTGTTTTCTGGAGCTCTCAGAGAAGCGCTTGGGGAAGTCAGGACTTCCGAGGCTCTCCAAGCTGCTGGAGTTGGAGGACATGGAGCCATTGCTGGCAGTCACCAAGTTGACGGTGCTTCCATATTTGCCACCGGGCTGGCCCTGCCACCTCTGCCGTGAGTGACCTTTCACCCCGTGACATCTAGAGTCACCGTTTCTCTTCCCTGAGGTCACAGAAGGCTGGCAGGTCATGGGCAGGTCATCAGCGGCCCCGTAGCCACTGCACAGGTGCAGATCTGACTGTGGCTGAGGCTGCTGCTCTTGGATCCCCCAACTGTTTAGCTCTAACCTCTCCTCATCTCCTGTTAGGCTGCTATACTGGTTGCAGTGTGGAATATCGTTAGAGGCGGGTCTAGTGGTGGCATGGCTGCTCCACTTGCACTCTAAATCAGGGCTCTCGTTTGAGCCAATCATGCATTTCATGCAGTTGGTGGCCATGCCAATCCGGCCCGATCCATTGATGGCACAGCGGGCAAAGACGCCCTGTTTCTCGATGGACGGCTCCTGGAGGCGGACCCGGTTGGACCTCCGGATGGGCTCGCTGAAGGCTGCATCCCTGTGCGCCTGGGCGTGGCTGCTTTTACCTTTGCCAAAACCTTGGGCCTTACCTTTCAACCCCTTGCCTGGAGCTTCCCGGTGGGCACCCCCTCTAGGAGAAGGCACCGGGGACGCGCGTTCTGCCTCTTGGTCAAAACGAGGGTGGGAAGAATCTTCAAGTTCGTGGTCTTCTCCAGTCCCTTCGGAGCTGTTGTCTTTGGTGTCGATCGCAATCTCGGGAAAGCCCTTCTTGGTTTTCTTCTGGGTCTTGGTGGGCGCGCTGGCCGTCCGCCGTAGAATGTGGCTGCTAAAGGAGTCTTTGCGGTTGAGTTGGCCAGCAGCATGACTGTCGAGAGAGGCCTGCTTTGGATTTCTGAGAAAGAGACCTTTTAAGCCCAGGGCCTGCTTGACCTAGAAAAGAGAAGGAAAGTGCCCGTAACAGAAAGTGTGTGTTTCTTCCTCCGCATGGAAAGACACAAATATTTGTGATATGCATGGTGGTATAAAACCTGAGGGAAGCATCACCTATCCAGGTTTGAACAGAAGATAGAATCAGGAGAAAGATACAAATTGCAGTTTTGATTAAAGATCAAATGGTGCAGTGATGGTGTATCCCTGCATGGCAAAGGGTTGGACTTGATGGCCCTTATGGTCTCTTCCGACTCTATGATTCTACGATTCTATAATCTTTTCCCTGCCACTGGTGTAATTCTGCTAATTTCCTGCTAACCCCAACCTTTTTATTCCTGTTCAGCAATGGCAGTGCTGTGTTTTTCTCAGAAATTAGGCCTGGGGCTTATGCATGTTTATTGAAGACATTAAGTCCTGTTTCCTCTTCATGGTGCTTAAAGCCTGGTGACTTGAGTCAACAGGATGAAGACACTAGGGCTCGCTTTTCCATTTCCAAGGTGGTCCACAGCTCAGAAAAATATAATCTGGACTACAGATCCCAGAATCTCCTAGCAGCATGATAAATGGCTACGCTGGCTGGGGGATCTTGGGAGCTGTTGTCCCAAAAAGATTTTCTCAGCACTGATTTCTGGCAAGGATTATGGCAATGGCACCGATCAACATCGACAGCCTGGCTTTCTCTTAGTGACATATGCAGGTGGAAATCGTGCTACACCTGCGAGGCAAATTATTTCCATAGCACAGCAGAAATCTGCTGATGGTGGCCAAAGCAGAGCTGCTCACAGCAATGCTGTGCATTGTCTTTATGCACTGTGCATTGCATACTGTGGCTGTGATTGTGCAATGGGACCCAGTCACTGGTATGTGTTGTAGGATGCTGCCATTCCAAGGGATGGGTTATGCAGCATATTTCTGCACGAGGATATTTACGATATGCTCAGGGGATGTTGGATGTTGGATTCCAACCATTTAGTGTTGCCTCTGGATTGGCAACGGAGGGGTTAAGGTTCCTTGTGTATGATGTGAGCTTCCTGTTACCAAAACTGCTATCTGATGTGCTCAAAACTGCAAACTTTGGCCATTTCCACACTAGACTGTAATAGTGCTATTATTCCACTTTCAACATCCTATGGAATCCTGGGGTTTGTAGTTTAGGAGGGGCTTTTGAGGATTCCATAGGATGTTGAAAGTGGAATAATAGCACTATAACATGTGAAAATGGACCTAAATTTTAAGAGAATTTCATTAGAACTTGCTGTTTCCTCCTTGGATAGGAGCACATTTTAAAGATCATGTCACTACCTGTCAATTATCCCTTTCTATCTCCACTTTGAATTAAATGGTGAAACAGCTGCTTAAATTAACAAGAAAATTCCAACCCCTTCACACAGGCCCCCCCACAAAAAAAATCATATTTTTTTCCACAAAAAGGCAGAGGATCCCAGCTGGCTTTGAAGTATTTCTAAAGGATGGGAGTCCCACTGAGATCAGAATCGTACAAGATTGCAGTCCAGCTGTGATAGCCAATGCAGAGTGAGTGGAAAGAAATCTTTGAACAATGGGTTTTTCTCCTCTGCATAGCCTCCCAAAGAAGACAAGGTGTGCTATTCAAACAGAGGTGGATCTCACATGGCCCTAACCTGTTTTGTGGCTCCCAGGGCCACACATTTTTTTTGCCCCCAAATAACCTCCAGGGACATAAGGGGCTTTTTTGAAATGCATTTGGCCCCAATTTCGGCACCATAGAGTCCTCTTTTTGAACAGAAAGCAGACAGAAAGTGACTTCCATTCTCTTCCTCTTGATAACAAAGGCTCCTTCTGAGCCTAAAAGGGTTCAAAAACATGGCAAAAATGTCCTCATCCCCCCAGAAGGCATTTGGAAGCAAAAAACTGGGATTATTTGGCCAGGGAATGGGGCCCTCCAAGGTATTGGGGGGGGCTAAAGTGGTCCCCTAGTTTTTCACAGTTGCTCATCCCTGTATTTATTAGAATGGCCATAGGAAAGACAAACTGCTAGAAAGGAGGACCTTGCATAAACAATGCAAGATTCCCTGAACCACACAACATTAACAGTAAACTTGTCCAGTGCATTGCTGTCAATATGCATGCTTAGCATTTGATGTAAACTAGCACTGTAGATCAACACAATAGCATACAGCATTGTGCATTCATTAAAAGCAATTCCGGGAGTGAGGTTCCCCACAAGTCCATCCCATCCCTCTGAGAATTTGGTGCAACAGAAGGTGGGTGCAGAGGGTAGCTTTCTAGGTACTGGTTGGAGAAAACTGTGGTTACTGCACAGTACAGGAACTGATTTTCTTCTCCTTCTCCCATTGGTGTCTCTGGTTAACCAGGCACTGATGTTTTCTCTGCTGCTCCAAAATTCCTGCAATGCCTTATTGATCAGAGATACCAGTAGGGTCAGGAAGACTTGGGAGGGGAAATATAGACAGTGATGGCTTTTTTTTTAAGCTACCTTTTGCATACCACCCCACAGAAAAGTTTCTAACAGTCATTCCGCATACACTTGCCAATTTATTAGTAAATGAGGTCCCCTTGAAGCCAATTTGTTATTAACCAGCAGAGTCACCTTTGTGAAAACTTATTCTCTACCTTAAGCTTAGGATATTGGGGTTTTTACCTGGATGATCCTTGGAATTAGAGCAGATCTAGAAATCTATTACTATAGTTTCACTGTTGGGAAACTGGGGAAATCATTAATTGGTAACACTGGTGGCACTTGAAAAGGGGGTTAAAAGAACTTTACTCAAGAGGACTTTGAGCTCAAGGGACAGCACAATTACCTCCAGAAGAAAAGAGTGTTTTCTCCTGTGGCACTTACAAAAGATAACCAAAGTCTAGTTCTTAACTCTTGTCAGGTAGGCTTTGACTGAAGTGGGCAGGGCAGCCCTATGAGTAAGACAGCTCCAGGATGCCCCGTCATCAGTAGCTTTTCTCAAATCCTGCAAACTCGGGGCCATGGCTTCCTAGAGTGAGTATATCCATCTGCAATACTGTTTTCCTCTTTTCCTACCTCCTCCCCCTGTACTAAGCATTCTCATCTCTTCCAGTGAATCCTGTTGTCTCATGATACGGCCAAAGTATGACAGCCTCACTGCAATCATCTTGGCTTCTAGGGTGAGTTCAGGCTTGATTTGCTCTTGAAAGCCAATTATTGGGCATCGTGGCAGTCCATGCCATCTGTAGAATTCTCTGCCAGCATTTCAAATGTGATCTTTGAGCTATTATTTAGCTTCCGAAATCCTTAAATCGCAACTCATTCTCCCTAAGCCTTTTTGCAGCCTATGCTTACGGCAGCTTCTTCCTACCAGATATCTTCCAGGTGTTGTGGACTACAATACCCATCAGCCCAAGACAGCAAAGTCATGGGGCAGGGATCCTGGAAGGTGTCATTTACAGCATGCCGGAAGTCCCAGACTGGGGGAACCTGCCTTGTGGACAGACTGCTCTACCCGCCTTCTTGATGATATTGGGGTTTAAGGGAAGATTGTTATTGGAGGCATGTGTCTTCAAGTTGTTTCTGACTTACGGTGACCCTAAGGTGAAACTATTATGGGGTTCTCTGAGGATTGAGAGTGTATGACACTCCCGAGGTTAACCAGTGGGTTTACCTGACTGAGCTGGGAATCGAACCCGGGCCTCCAGGTTTGTAGTTCAATTCTCAAACAACAACACCACATTACGCATAGTTAAGACTGCAGCCTACACACTCCTGCTCAGAAGTAAACTGCACTGAGTTTAGTGGGGCTTATGACCAGGTGTGGGATAGCAACCTAGCAGTTAGGTGGCATTGTATCATTTGCCCAGCCAAACAGTAAATTTCCCGATTACTGAACCAAATTGGCAAGTGCATATAATGGTTATCAAAACGGCAATCAGATCCTGTGCTCAAGTGTTTAAAAAGAAAAATACTTGCAAAATTAAGGGGACAATCTGAAAATCTCCATACACAAATATGCAAAGAATGGGGTGTGGGTGGGGGAGAATTCCCCCTACAGAAAGAAATAAAAGATTTCCAGTGATGGAATGGGGTGATGGGCAGTGAAGACTCCCCCAGTTCAGTCCATCTAGATCAGCTGATGCAACCCAGTGAGCCTAGCTAGTGACGCTTGAATCAGAACCAGCGATTCAAGATCCCAAATCCAGTGCAAATTTGGTTGGAAGAAAAGAAAGCCATTTAAGAAGATGATCCAGCATATACGCTCCCAGCAGTTTGCAAAAAACAAACAACCAAAAAACAAAAATGAAAACTCGGGCTTTCTAATAGCAACTGAAGTGACCTGGGAACATTACCACTTATAACTTTTGAAAGAACATTCAAAGCACAGTAGATTTTACCAGGGATTCGGGACAATGTCAAGTAGAAGAGAAAACAAAATTTCCTCTCCGGAATTAGTAGAAGGCGTGAAACAGCATTAAAAAAAAACAACAACAATTTTCACCTTCGGAATTGGCAGATGGCATTAAATATGAGATTAGAGAAGTAGTAGGTAGGGAACGCAATGGGAAAAGGGACAGTGGAGAAATTATTCATTTAGTTATTTAGTTAAAAACCGGGAAGGAGAAAGGGAGAGATTTATCCTGGATCATCTTCATAAATGCAGAGCCCTGTGGTCGTTCAATGGCCTGGCAAACATTCCAGGAAATGTTGCAATCCATGTTATGAGTGGAATTTCATTTTTTTTAGGAGGATCAAAAAGAAAAGAACAGAAAAAAAAAAGACACCAAATGTTCATGACGTTATTAGTTAGAGAAGCATGCAAGTGTGCCGCTAGGAGGGCACTACACCTTCCTGTGTCAGGAGGAGGGGGGGTACCTTCAAGGCGTCTAAATTTGCTCTGCTTCTAAAAGGAGACTTTTTTTGACACAAAGAAGTCCACTGAAATTACAAACAGACAGAAGTAAAAGGCAGAAAGTGAGACGAAGAACGACAAGCCAAGGAGAATCTGCAAGAGAGATATACAGGCAACACCTGGGGGAAAGGTGCAAGAGAGAAAGCACATATGAGAACTTTGACAAAAAACATGAACAAATTACAAGGGAGGGAGAGAAAGTGAGAATGGGAGAGAAGAATGGGAGGAGGCCAACATGAGGTGGCACAGGGTGAAAAAAGTTCAGAACTCCGAAAGGTAACTCTGGAGCATTAAACGTGCATGCCATAATTTCCCCAGGATGCAAAATGTTGTTCTGTGGCATTCACTTTTTTAAAAATTACATCTCAAAAACCCAAGGAATTGCTGAAGTTCTCAGGCCTTTCCACTATGACCAACAGGAACACAAAACGGGGCAAAAAAAGCCAAAAGGAGAGCAAAAGACAAGTGTGAGAAAGTTTTAAAAAACAGACCTTGTTCAGAAAAATAAGAGACATTGTACAGTCAGAGCTGACTAGCGCGATTTATACAGATTGCAGAACGCTGCTCTACCTAATGTGGAATTTACCTGGCCTTGTTGCCAGTATATATACTTATTCATATGCATTTTTAATCCAGCGGCACACAACTGAGGAATTAAGCAGACAGAGTTTTACAAGAAATGCACAGGACCTCCTGGTTGAGCCCAACCCTTCAGCGCGTAGCACAAAGACCAAAGTTCAAACTAGTTTAGTCTTTTTAAGGTAAATAGAAGAAGGAATGTACAGTTGGCCCTCCACATCTGCTAGGGTTAGAGACATGGGAACCCCTGCAAAAGTGGGGGGGAATCCCACAAATATCAAAAAATGTGTGTGTGTCTGTGAGAAGGGGGCCAAGGCATGGTGGGAAGAATGTGCTCCCAGAGTGCAAACCAGAGCCATTTCCGCACAAGGCTGTTATAGCGCTATGATTCCACTTTCAACATCCTATGGAATCCTGGGGTTTGCAGTTTCGGGAGGGGCCAATTGGCCCCTCCCGAAACTGCAAACCCCAGGATTCCATAGGATGTTGAAAGTGGAATCATAGCGCTATAACAGCCTTGTGCGGAAATGGCCCAGGTCAAGGAAAGGCAGGAGAAAAAGAGTGAATCAGCATATTGGCCCCATACTTCCTCTCTCTTATCCATCTCTTTCCTTGGGTGGAATCGACAGAGGATTTGTGGTGTTGAGAAATCAAGCTGCAAACCCTCCTTAGCAGGGCAGGCAGTTGCTGGTGGAGGAGAAAAAGATCCACTGGCTGGTTTTTAAAGGGCTGAGCGGGTTGATCGGAGCCCCAAAGAGAGATGGTTCCCCTGGAAATGAAGCACCTGAGGTGCGGGGACAGCGGTTGGAGAAATCTGCAAATAATCAAATCCATGAAAGTGAAACCTGAAAATGTGGAGGGTGGACTATAAGAGAATACATATACCTCGAACTGTCCACTGTTGACTGTCAGAGAATACACATACCTTCAGTAGGGATGGCAGGAACCATTCCTGCTAATACTCTATTAGCCCACTTTTTTAGCTTTTTGAAAAATTCCATTTCCTCTCGCTTCCTCCCACTTTTGCCCTTTGCCTCCACTTACTTCCAGTGGCACAAACCAAATTCAAAGTGAAAAAATAGTTTGCACTCAATTAACTCTGCAGTGGGAAGAGGACAGGAGGGGAAGGAAATCTTTTGCATGTAAGTGCAAACAAAAGCAAACTTCTGCAGCCTCTCCTACTTTACGTATTCCTTCTCATTTGTCTGAAGGCATGGCTCCTGTCATAAGGTATCTGATGGATATGTATAAGAATAGACTGGGTAGCCACCTTAGGCATTGCTAGAGATTTAAAATTTCCAGAAATTTTGAAGCCATGGGGGGAAAACAAACAAACAGGTTTTTCAGGAAAAAAAAAAAAAGGAAATTTTTGGAAAAAATGAAAAAATGCAGTATTAGCATTTTGAAAGTCACTCTGTTACTTTAGGAACATAAAACGACTATGTACAATTTGATTTGGCATAAAATTATCACAATTGGTATATTAAAAGATACAGTGTATTCAAACAATTATTACAAATGGAATTTACTTTTTTTTGTAAAAGAAAATTATTTGTAACAAATGGAGGAACAATCTCCCGAACTGTACTCTTTGGTTTTGCCAGTCTATGTGGAGCAGGCAAAAAAAAAAAAAAATTAGAATACAGAAATATAGGATGGGGGACACGTGGCTGGATAGCAGTACGTGTGAAAGGGATCTAGGAGTCTTCATAGAGCACAAGCTGAACATGAGTCAGCAGTGTGATGCGGCAGCCAAGAAAGCCAATGCAATTCTCAGCTGCATCAATAGGAGTATGGTGTCTAGATCAAGGGAGGTACTGGTACCACTCTATTCTGCTTTGGTTAGACCCCATCTTGAATACTGTGTCCAGTTCTGGGCATCCCAATTCAAGAGGGATATTGACAAGCTGAAGCAAGTCCAGAGGAGGGCGACCAAAATGGTGAGAGGCCTGGAAACCATGCTCTATGAGGATAGACTTAGAGAGCTGGGGATGTTTAGTTTGCAGAAGAGAAGGTTAAGAGGGGACATGATAGCCATGTTTAAATATTTGAAGGGATGCCACGTAGAAGAGGGAGAGGGCTTGTTTTCTGCTGCTTCAGAGACCAGGACAAGGAGCAATGGATTCAAGCTGCAGGAAAGGAGATTCCACCTGAATCTCAGGAAGAATTTCCTGACAGTCAGGGTTGTCCGGCAGTGGAAGATGCTGCCTCAATGGAGTGTGGTGGAGTCTCCTTCCTTGAAGGTTTTTAAGCAGAGGCTGGATGGCCATCTGTCGGGAGTGCTTTGAGGGTGTTCCTGCATGGCAGGGGGTTGGACTGGATGGCCCCTGGGGTCTCTTCCAACTCTACATTTCTATGATTCTATGATTCAAAAAAATCAATAAAAAAAACCTAGAAGAAACCATCAACATTAGTAACAAAGAAAATTATTTATATTTCCTCTCCACAGTATTAAATAGACATAAAGCACCCATTCCCATTAAAAGAATTGAGGAAGAAAAAGTGTATGGAAGGGAGGACGGAGGACCTCAGTGTCCCCTAAAGGAAGAAATGTGTCTTGCTCTTGCATTGGAAAGCTCAGTTTGCAACCTAAGACTTGCTTGTCCCCAGTGAACAGAAATTAGAATAATCTGATATTGTACATAATTCTTAGAAACGGAGAATATATGAACACCTTGTCTTAAAGATTTTATTCATCATGCTAAAACAGAACATTCCATAATCAATTTTCTTCCTTTTTTCCCCAATTTTTCCAATTTTTTGGAAGGCTTCAGGGGGAAAAAACCAGGAAAAAATGTTTTTGTTTTTTTCCAAATTTTTCTGTTTTTTTCCCTGGGTCTTCACATCTCTAGGCGTTGCTAAAATTAGCTAGAGTGCTACAAAGTATTGAATGCCAATTGTTGATTGCAATGACAGATCTGTTTGAAGCATGTTTGTGTATTCCAATGAATTGAATGGGTAATTGCTTTATTGCCCACTGCTACAATTTATCTGGGAGAGGGGAAAAAATTATAATTCACAGAAGCATATTCCACTGTTGAACTGCTCTCACTATTGGGAAGTTCCTCCTAACGTTTAGACAGAATCTCTTTTCCTGTAGTTTGAATCCATTGCTCAGAGTGTGGTGGAGTCTCCTTCTTCTTTGGAGGTTTTTAAGCAGAGGCTGGATGGTCATCTGTCCAGGAATGCTTTGATGGGTGTTCCTGCATGGCAGAAGGGGGTTAGACTAGATGGCCCCTTGGTCTCTTGAACTCTATGATTCTATAATTCTATGCATTTTTGGTGATATCAGTCAGCACTGAGTGCAAGCACTCCTTTTCTGAATCTGATCCAGGCCACGGAGCAGCCTCAGTCTACTTTAGGCTCTCATTTTATCATTAAAATGAAGGAATGCTTCACTCAGAGGGATACAACAAATCTACTGGCTACCAGTGTGTGTCTGAGCGCAAGTATTGCCTTCTCTCCAACTGTCTTGATCTGGCAGGGGCATTTCCAATTAATCCTCTGCCCTCCCATTTTTTCAGCTGCTTTTAAGATGTCCTGGTGTCTCTCTCTTCCTCCCACTTTCCCCATTCAACCACAACTTACTTCAATTGCTGCAGGCCGAAACCAAAGTGCAAAAGTAGTTGGTGCTGAATTAACTCAGCAGGGGAGAGAGGAGAAGCACAACCTTGCCCTTCCCAGGAACCTTGGGCAGAAGCAAACCACTGCAACCTCTCCTAATTTGTCTGTTCTTCCACATTAACAAGTGTTGATGGCACTCTGATGTTGCTTGACTACAGATGCCCCAGTATTCATCTGTGAAATATGGGAGGGTATGATACTGGCTATGACCTATAAAGCCCTATATGACTTTGTTCTGGACTATATAAGGGACCACACGTTTCAATACCCCATTTCAAGAAGGATATTGACAAGCTGGAGCGTGTCCAGAGGAGAGTGACCAAAATGGTGAAGGGTCTGGAAGCCATGAAGCCCTCTGAGGAGCCACTTAGGGAGCTGGGGATGTTTAATCTGCAGAAGAGAAAGTTAACCAGGGATGTGATAGCCATGTTTAAATATTTGAAATGACGTCATGTCTAGGAGGGAATGGGCTTGTTTTCTGCTGCTCCAGAGACTAGGACAAGGAGCAATGGATTCAAACTGCAGGAAAAGAGATTTCACCTAAAACTCAGGAAGAACTTCCTGATGGTGAGAGCTGTCTGACAGTGGAATCTGCTGCTGGAGTGTGGTGGAGTCTCCTTCTTTGGAGGTTTTTAAGCAGAGGCTGGATGGCTATCTGTTGGGAGTACTTTGATGTGTGTTCTTGCATGTCGTAGAGTTGGACTCAATGGCCCTTGTGGTCTCTTCCAGCTCTATTATTCTGTGATTCTAATACAAGCATGCCTAATTTTGGATACAAGAGGTAGGCTGTACCATCTTCAGAAGTATGTTCCGTAAGGAGACAAATGGAGGATTCTCAGTGGCTGCTCCCAGGCTCTGGAATCTTACTAACTGAGGCTAGTTTGATGCCTTCCTCATTGCCCTTCTGTTGGCAAGTGCAGAAGGTAACAATTAAAAAAAAGTCAAGAAGTTCTTATTAATTGCCCATCTGTTGAGGAGGGGTCTTATTAACAGTTGAGTTCTGTACTTTTCCTATGAACATGCTGTTAACTTGTGCTTTAAACTGAACCTTGAATTTAATTGTTTTAACCTTGTATTTTAATTGTATTTAGCAATCATTCGTTCAATGTTATTGTATTCCAACCCTAGTCTCCAGAGTTGCAGTCCAGTTCTCAAAGCACCACACCACGCTGGCTGGTACAGGTCACACCCATTTCTTCACTATGTGCCTTGAGAAAAACCACCTCTGCATTCATCCCACAGTTCCCATGTTCCTGTTGCCATTCTCCCAAATTAAGCAAAGCAGGTAACAACAACTAGGTGTCCTTAGATGCAAAGATAACATCTCTTTGAAATAACCTCTGCTCACTTCAGCACTTAGAACATTTCCACATGACACTCTTATAGCGCGATGATTCCACTTTCAACCTCCTATGGAGTCCTGAGGTTTGCAGTTCTGGGAGAGGCCGGCTGGCCCCTCCCGAAACTGCAAACCCCAGGTCCATAGGAGGTTGAAAGTGGAACCATCGCGCTATAGAGTGTCGTGCGGAAATGGCCTTACTTTCAGTGTGTTCAGACATTAAGCTGTCTTTTCCACGTGTGAAGACTTATCTTGTCTTCCCTTCAGCATCAGAAATACAGGCCATTGTCATTATTTTCATCCTCCGGGCACAGGGCCACACCTATAAAAGCAGATGGTTGCAGGAGGGTCCTGGAAATACTACCAAAAACTGAAAGGAGTCTTCCAGTACTTCACATCTGTGTTTCCTTCCATGAAAGCTAAGTAACAACTGGTGCGGACACTCTTCTTCCAAAAGGTGCTATCATCCTTCAGGTGTAAGAGCACCGCACTTCTAGGAGATTCTGGGAGTAATAGTCCAAAAGATAACATTTCCAAGCACTAGGGACTGGGTAAAATATTGAGCCCTCTCAAACCACGAATCTGCTTTTTCAGGGGGGATCCAATTCCCATCCAACACAAGGAAATCTCTATTCCTGCAATCTGAGAGTGACCTACCCATTGCTGACTGGCCTGGATTAAGCCTCAATTACTTTGCCAAATCTGCTGCAAATCTTCCATTGGCACCTGGAATCCTAGAGAAGCTACAGCTGGGCCCACCATTAATAAGCATTCCAGGCATTAAATCTTTCCTGGTGTTTTGTACAGAGCCTGGCCTAGCTGCGGCTTAATGGCACTGCTTTAATTAATGGACTGGCACTTCATTGTGGGAATTTAAATGGATGGATTGTACCCAAAGCTTAGGACTGCTCAGAGGAGGAAAACCCAGTGGAGAAGGGGGTCAGGGGGTGGGGACATTTCCAGAGCAAGGACAGGCCAAGTGAAACCTGAGGGCCACATGCAGCCCCAACACTCTCCAACTAGGGGTACAGGTATGAGGGGCCCTGTGGCGTCTTATTTGACCCCCCAATAAGAATTCTGCCCCTCAAAATGATTTTTTTTCTTCCTTTCCTAAATGAACTCTTGCCAGAATTTCTCATAGAAAAAAGTACTGAGGCATATCAGTGACAAAGGCAATAGTGTTCCCTGCCACCAACTTCTGAGTCTGTCTAGAAAGGTCAACCCAAGGACAAAGATACTGAAAACAAGAGAGAGGTCCAGCAGAACCAGTAGAGAGATTATCCCTGTGTCTACCAGAGAGACCATGATTGGTTCTGGAATACAACTAGTCATGGAGATGGTCTGAAATGGATCTTTTATAAGCTTAAATAATATTGGCAGGAAAAAGGAAAAACTCTAGCCAGCTGACAAACAGCAAAGAATTTTCTCTGAAATTTTGGACTGCAGCTGGATAGTCATATGTCCTGAACACTATTCAGAAAGTGCCCCAGGCCACAGGTTGTTGGCTGTGTAGGAGCGGTTGAGTCCAGATTGAGTCCAGTCCAGGTCAATCACAGGTTAGATAAGCAAGATGAAAGGAGAAGCACATGGGGTGGTCTTGAGCCAGTCTAGAGGTTGTATCAGGAAACAACAAAGAGTAAATAGAATAGTCCAAAAGGTAGCCAGTCCAAGGTCAAAATAAAAATGGGAATGTGAGAGAGTGCTGCCAGTTAATCAGGTAAGACAGGTGCCAGCACTAAGGCTTGGAGAAATCTGCCAGGGTATTTATCAGCAGTTCCTTCAAGACCACAGTTGCCTCAATAGTGCTAATTGGTTCAGTGTTTGTTCTTTAGGCCAGCGTTGGGCATGGCGTTTCTTTTCCATCTCTCAACAAAGGATGGGGGGATTTCATCTTCAGGGTCTGCAGCCTCTGCCAAGTCTTGCTGGGGAACAGGATCTCCTACAGCTCCAGCCCCAAAGGAGATTCCACCTGAACCTCAAGAAGAACTTCCTGATGGTCAGAGCTGTCCAGCAGTAGGATCTGCTGCCTCAATGGAGTGTGGTGGAGGCTCCTTCTTTGGAGGTTTTTAAGCAGAGGCTGGATGGCCCTCTGGTCTTCCTGCATAGCAGGGGGTTGGACTGGATGGCCCCTGTGGTTTCTTCCAACTCTTTGATTCTATGATTCTATTATTCTATTTCCTCAGACTCCCAGAGAGCTGCAGCTTCTTGGCACTCTGCCTCCTCCTCATCTGAGTCTTCTAGGGAGTGAGTTATGACATCAAGAGCACCATGATGGAATCTCTGCCTCCAGACTTCTGTCAAGCTCCTGTCTCTGAAGGATTCAGCTTGGTGGAGAGGGGAAAGTCTGGGATGACTCTCAGCCCTCTCACAGAACAAAATTACAGTGCTTTGGTTCCACTTTAACTCTCATGACAACATTCTATGTCATCTGAGACTGGCAGTTTGGGGAGAACTATTTAGGATTCTCAGCCAGAGAGTTCTACTGCCTCACCAAACTCCAAAGGCCAGGATTCCATAGGATCCATCCATGGCAGTTAAAGTGGAATCATAGCACTATAATAGTGTGAAAGGACTCCCTGTCCTGCACAAGTAAGGTTTCTTTCATAATCAAAGTTATAGTGCTATTATTCCAATTTAACTGCCAAGCTACATGCTAGGATTTATAATTTGGGAACCAGGGTTTAGAATTCTCAACCAGAGAACTCTGGAGCCCCACCACACTGCCAATTCCAGGGATGTAGCCACAGCAGTTAAAGTGGAATCATAGCACTATAACTGTAGAGTGTGAGCGGGCCTTATGACTTCCCTAACACTAGAATCGGATCATAAATTTGCATTTGAAGAAACATTTTTCCAAGGAGAATGATAAGGCCACCTTTTCTTACACATAAAGTTCCATTTGGTATTCTGTGGGACCAAGATAAGATTTCATTATAAAAAAAGGGGGGAATCTCTTTTCAGGAACATGAGTAGAGTCATTAATTAGCCTATTGACTTCAACCAAGCAAATGGTAATGAGAAGCAACAAGGGGGAAGTAATAGATTCTGAGAACATGGAGAAAAGACCTAAAGCAATCAAGAAACAAATCAGCTTGGGAAATTGGAAACGGAGGGAGTGGGGTTGGGGGAACCCAAGGATGAGTTCACAAGACACAACAGGGGACTTGTGATGCTCTTAAAAAGAGATTGACGGGTGGTGGCAGAGTTCAGATGGGAAAGCAAGAAGCCCCCAAATTATTGCCAGGGCTTAGAGAGAAGTGTCAGTCAGCAGTAAATTAAAACTATCCATCAGAAAGCTAGTGAGGTGGAAAGTGATAAATCAAAGAGGGCAGGAATTACAGAGGCACAAGATCAAAGGAGGCATTATTACAGGCCGAAAATTGCCTTCAGCCGAGGGGTGGACTCTGCTTGGCACTGAGACACACTGTTCGTTGCTCCAGCTCAGTCCTATCAACCCTGTCTAGCCTAGTTTTCTAGAGTTTCTGAAAAGCGCAGAAAATTCTCTACAAACGAAAGGTGGATAAGTCTGAAGGGCTGTGTTCACATGTGCATGTAGAATGTTTCTATATCCATCAACATCTCATAGATGCAGAAAAAGGGACCCATGTGGCCAAACATGGTCAAGATGGCAACACTTATTAGTGAGGAAGAACACACAAACTACAAGATGCTGCAGTGGTTTGCTTTTGCCTGAGTCTACTGGAATGGGGAACTTCTTCCCCTCCTCTGCCCCCTGCTGAATTATTGAACGAAAACAAATTTTGCACTTTGAATTCAGTTTGCAGCAATTGATGTAAGCTGAGGGTGAAGGGGGAAAGTGGGAAGAGGAAAAGAAACTGGGACATTTTAAAGGCAGCTGAAAAGGTGGGATGACAGAGGATTAATTAGGACTATCTCTGCAAAATCAGAACAGTTAGAGGACATGTGCTTGTCTGTTAAGCTATACAAATCCATACACCTGATGTATAGACCCACCAAATTTGGAATGTTATCTAACGCAACCCAAACAAGGATGGCAGTGAAGTTTTGGACACCATCGGTCAACTATTCTGGGTATGTCTCAAACAAATACTTTGGATGTTTGATTTTTAAAATGAATTGATTTATTTTTGGTTCTAAAATACACATTTTGTGAAAATCTAACTTAGGCTGACACACCAAAGGTTTTCAGGTAAGTTCAGGACTGACCTCTAAACTTCAGATTTTTAATGGTTTGGGTCCATTCTGCATGCAGTTTTATGTGAAACACTTTTTCATTCAAACATCTGTTTCATTCAGACCACAAGCAAAAGCATCAACATCAAACTAACAAATCTCCTGGTGTTTCTTTGAGAAAACAAAAACAAAACACAGATACTCTGGCTACGGGTATTTGTGTCTGGGTACCAAAAGTGGTGAGATTACTGTAATGTTAGATGTAGGGCTGCTTGAAAATTATTCAGAGTTTCTGCTTGCTTAAAACAGAGCAGCCAGATTGTTTACTGGGGGCAACATAGCTCTGTGATTCTTGTAGAACACCACAGACTTTGGATACAAGACAAACTGTTGGCTTTCATTTATAGATGCCCACATAGCTTGGGAGCAGGAGGACTGCCTCCTCCATATGAATTTGCCTGCCCCACTGAGATTACCAGCAGTGCTTCTGACATCCCTGTCAAATCAACATAGGAAGCTGCCTTGCCATGTGTCAGTCTAGATCAGTGTTGTCTACACTGACTTTCCATTTCTCTTCAAAGTTTCAGGCCAATTTTTTCCCTAATGCTACCTAGAGATCCTGTTCTTAGCTTTACTCTAATTTTTTATATTAGCAATTCATGGTCTGTGCCACAATCTGCTCCTATTCTTGTTTTTGCAGAGAGAACGGAGCTTCTCCATCTTTTGCTTCCAATTATGTAGTCTATCTGATTTCTATATTGGCTATTAGGTGATGGTTATGTATACAATCTCCTCTTTGGTTGCTTGAAGAATATGTTTGCAACAAAGAAAAATGTTGTTCTTGCAAAATTCAGTCAGTCTATCTCCTGCTTTGTTTCTTGATCCTAGGCCAAATATTCCTACAGTCTTTTACTCTGCTCTGTTGTCCTACTTTTGCATCCCCATCACCTATGATAAACAAGAACTCCTGTTTCTGTGAATTATCACTTTCCTCTTGGACTCCAGCACAGAATTTCTCAGTTTCTTCTTCTGCCTCTGTACTTGGAGTATAAACTTGGATCACGGTTACACTGATTATTTTTCCTCAAAGTCTTATTGTCATGATTCAGTCAGACTTTGCATTGTATCTACTGCTTTTGCTACATGGTTCCTCACTATTAATGCCACCCCATTCTTCTTAGATTTTCATTTCCTGACTAAAACTCTGTGCAATTATTTGACTCAAAATGTCCAATTCCTGTCCAGTGTAGCCTGCTCACTCCAAATATTGCAATGTTTATACATTGCATTTCTTGTTTTACTATGGTTAGCTTCCTTCGAGCCATGCTTCTCACTTTCCATGTTTCTATAATATGTGTTGTGCAGCTGTGGACTTCCTTTTCACCTCTGAGCATGTCAATAGCCGAATGTCCTTTTGGCTTGAGTCCAGTTGCTTCATTAGCCACAATACTACACATAGTTGTCCCCTGCTGTATACTTGTTGATTGGCTCTACGACCCATTTATTTCTTTTTAGCAGCCCATGGCATTCATAAAATTCTTCTCCAGCACCACATTTTGTACAAGCTGATTTTTTTTTCTCTGCTGGCTTTCCAGTTTTCTCATTCATGTATATCAGGTCGCTGAGCTCCCTGTCATGGAAATACTAACCTGTTGAATGTGTATGCCTTGCTAACTGCTATTTTCCACCTAACCACTGCAAAAAAAGGAGGTCTACTTTCTATCCAGCCTTATGAACTGCTAATTGCTCCTTCATTGTAATCCAAAGGCTGCTTGCTGTTACGTTGTGTTTCATGTTAGGGAACAGCAGGAAAATGAAAGTAAATCTGGCAGTGCTAGAATGTTATGAGAACAAAATAGTGTGAAGATAGGGTTAGAGAAATATGCAAGGAGGGATCACCTTGGTCAATAGCCTATGGAGTTGAGGCAAGCACCAGCCTGGGAAAGTAAAGTGGGGGGATAGACACATGAAGGGATTTATGGCTTTGACCAATGAATGCTTTGTGCACCCAAACTTGTATTGATAACCCATAGAAGATGCATGCTGTTTATACCCCTTGATTTCAGAAACTTCTGTGGAAGTGTGTTGTGTTGCTCACGCTTATCCATAAAAATAAATTGCTGTCTACCTCAGAGTGAGTTTTGGGCTACCCGTACCTGACAATAGATAGAAATTGAGAATGCCATGGAAAGGATAATCCTGACTTTGATAATTAGTTATACCTGAAGATCTTATCTACCTTCCTCCAGGTCTTAACTTTCTGATTTCTTGATTATACTCTTCATCTTGATTTATGACTAAGCCAAGGTAATTATTACTGCTTTAATTACTGAGTTCATGTGCTTGTGTGTAAGGAGCATTTGCCATGAAACATTCACCTGTGTGTTCTCTAACCAGTGTTACTATGAAAGAAAACCCTTGTTTTTCTTCTATTTGTGAGAATGAGAAACCGCACAATTTTTCTCTTTTCTCTTTGATATGTTCTGTCACCTTCCAGAGAGGTTTTTCATTTGCAAGAATGATTTTTTTTTGTCATCAATTGCATAGTGTCATGTGCTGGACAACCCACAATCCACAAACTTCATTCACAGGTAGACAGTAGCTTTGTAGAGTTGAAAGCTTTCACAGCCAGAATCCATTGGTTCTTGTGGGTTTTTTGGGCTTTGAGATCATGTTCTGGTTGTATTTTCTCCTGATGTTTTGCCTGCATCTGTGGCTGGCATCTTCAGAGGAAGGGGAATTTCCTCTGAAGATGCCAACCACAGATGCAGATGAAACGTCAGGAGAAAATACAACCAGAACACAGTCTCAAAGCCCAAAAAACCAACAAGAACCAGACAGTAGTTTTATTTGTGGCTAAAGCAAGCAACACAATACACTTCTTCTGAAGTTGCTGAGACTAAAGCACACATGGAGCTCTCAGGTGTTATAGACACAAATCCAGTTTTTAGGTGTGCAAAGCTATGATTGGAGAGGATCATAAATATAACATCGCTCCATATCTTTACACTGTTCCTAGGCCCACATTTGGTTCCTGCTCCTCCTCCTTTGGGCAGGAACCTATTCCTGCCTCTTATCTTGGACACGTCCAAGTTTCCAAAACACTTTCCATAACACTTTCATTTGCACCTGCTCTGATGCTTCTCTGACCACCAAATACATTGTAGCAACAGGCAATAAAGCAATTAGCCAACTGATGCTTTGTAATAACACAGGAAAGTCCCAAATGGCTACATTGCTGCAATCATCAATTAACACTTGATACTTTGCAGCATACTAGCTTAACTCTATGGAGATCTTTGGCATTGCATCTACATTGACTACAGTACTCTATTTTAATATACATCAAGCTGATCAACATATGGCAAGGCTCTGAATCCCGATAGATAGCAGCTTTGGCACAAATTGCAGAAAAAGACGCTTTAAGAAAATGGCAGAAACTCTTACCAATTAAAACTGTTCTTCTTGTTCCCCTAATGAAAGTGAGAAATCTTGCAGAAGTAACAGGCTGCTTCAATATGCTGAGACAGGCTATCTTGCCAAGAACAAGTAATTCAGTGATATTTCTTCACATCCCTAAGTGGTACAGCCCTACCTGGAGGAGTTTATATTCAACCTCTCCATATTGGAGGACACAACAAGGGCATAATGTTGGCAAATGGAGTGGCACATGCACATGATTTCTTTTAAGCCAGAGGTAAGGGAAATTTAATCAAAATGTCTATGAACAAGAGGGGCTTTGCAAAAGCAAATATGACTCTGCCTTAGCACCAAGCAAACAGAGAAATAAAGCACAGAAGGGTGACAGAGTAAAGAAAAGTCAGCAAACTTGACTTTTGAATTGCATAGAAATTTGTGGAAGTGGAAAAACACCGGGTGGGGGGGCAGGGTGCAAGAGGAGGGAAATCAAGGGTTGTGTTAGCTTAAAGTAGGTAACTTTTCCCCTCCTGGCTTCCCTCCTTCTGACGATCGCACATGCCTGGCTCCACTGCCCAAGTTGCCATGCAACGCTCCAGTTCTCCTGCTTCCCCTCAGGATCCAGAGCATCTGGGGCTGGATGCTCCCTGGCTCCTCCTGGACTGCTTTGAACCCAGACAGAGGCTTGCTTGTTCCTTTCAGTATGTTTTTTCCTGCCCTAATTACAATCTCCTGACACATTTTCTTGTCTTTAATTAGGACTAGGAAACAACAGCAGGGCGGGTGAGAAATCTTTATTTTGGAGAAGATATATGTGTGTGTGTGAGTGTGTGTCTGTACCTTTCTGCATCACTGATGTGCTTCCTGATTTTTTGCTAATTACCTCCAAAGCTTGAAATGCTATCTTTTAGCTACATTTCGGTAGAAGCTATGGGGGCATTTGGGGGCAAAAGAAAATTAAAAAACAACAACAACCCCTTTTTAACCTCTCAGGAGCCACAGGGGGCAACAGGCCACACTTTATGCATGTACTATTCACTGCTGGCCTGGCCCCCATCTCGTATTTTGTTGCAGCGCAGTCCACACAAAATGTTTCAGCAACTTGTCGTGGTTGTCATGGCCTAGTTTCTTTAATAAAATGTTGTTGCTGTTATTAAGATGATAGGGATCCAGCAAAACTACTACCTCTTGCCATTGAGGTACTCTTCCATCCTAGCCAATGTAACTTGAGATTAAAAGTCTCCTGGTGATGGGTTTTCTTTTGCTTTGATCCAGTAAAACAAAAGTAACATTCTCTGGTTTCCTGCAGGTTGTTTCCAGGAGTGAGGAATCAAAATTTCAAGTGGGGTGAAGAATTCCCGGAATTCTTAGTTGGGTCGGCAAATATAAGACAAGTCTATTAAACCATGACCCTGACTTTGACCTTCAACACATGGGAATTCTCACTGAAGGCAGACAACACCCTACAACTCACTCAATGCAAGTTCCCCAGAGGGTGAAAGTAAGTCATTCTAGGAGTATAAAACTGTATGAACAATTCTGCAGAACCTAAGATCCATCCAGCACAGTTCCTCAACACATCCATCTATGCCAGCATCTCATTTCCAAAAGGAGGCATCCACAAACCACTAGGAAACTCAAATTATGTTAATTAAAGCAATGGTGTTCTAGAGTTGTTTGTCCATACTGGACACCTTTAGCATCTGCTATCCCCTCTGCAAATGAAGCCTCCATTTAATTCTTCCTCCTCCTGCTGCTGCTGCTTTTTGCAGGTTGCTATATTCCTCTGAATTGCAGTGAGCCTTATGTTTTCAGAGATGGGGATAGGAGCACAGTTTAATAGAAGCATAGTTTCCAGGGGAAGTAATAATCCCACTATATTCTGTGCCAGTCAGGTCCCATCTGGAGTATTGTGTTCAGATAAACTCGAGCAGGTTTAGAGAAAGGCAATAAGAATGACAAGAGGTATGAAGAACAAATTGTATGAGGAAAGGTTGAAGGAACTGGACATGTTCAGCTCGGTGAAGAGAAAACTCAGGAGTGACACGATTGCACTCTTTAAATATATCAAGGGCTGTCACAGAGAGGAGGGGGCTCAGAGGGTGGGAACAGGTCTAATGGTTTTAAATAAGAGGAAAATAAATTTCAGTTGAGCATTTGAAGGAACTTCTTGACAGTATGAGAAGTTCAGCAATGAAACCAATTGCCTAGAAGGGTGGTGGCTCTCCTTTCTCTACATGTCATCAAAAAGAGGTTGGACAGCTTACCTGATGAGATGCTAGACCTGAGGGCCCACAAGGCCCCTTCCAACTTTATGGTTCTGTACCACAGTTTCCTTCCTCTGGTGTGAATGGCTAAGTGTAATCTGATACCTGTACACACCTCTTAACCATGGCCATTTTGGCACGAGACTGTTATAGAGCTTTGATTCCACTTTCAACATCCTATGGAATCCTGGGGTTTGCAGTTTCGGGATGTGCCAGCTGGCCCCTCCTGAAACTGCAAACCCCAGGATTCCATGAGATGTTAAAAGTGGAATCAAAGCACTATAACAGTCTCGTGCTGAAATGGCCCATGTGGTAATCCCCACCAAGTGAGAGCTCAAACAGACTGTCTCTGTATCGAGAGTTTCCAAGTCTTTTTATTTTGATTCTACCTGCACCTTCATAGGTTTACTTATAGTTCCCTCTCTTGAAATGTGCTGGATCCCTCTCAGCTCCCTTGTGTCCACAACCCCCCCCCCAAGGATCACATGCCACATCCAGGCTTGTGCAACATTTCAGAAACTGACTCTCCAATTTCCACTGAGCCTTTTTATTATTATGCAAGAGTTTTAGTCAAAATGCTAAAGTACTTTAGCAGTACACTCAGCCCTCAACATTTGTTGTTTTAACTTCCGTGAATTTGATTATTTGCAGATGATGTATTTCTTGCCACCTCTGCTGCTGCCCTACACCATTTTTCATACACCCACACCATTTTAATATACTTCTTCCTCCTCTGCTGCTGCCTCTTCTTCTCCCTCCTGCAGAAAAGTGGTGGCTCTGGGCAAAGGCATCACCAAGAAGGCAGCATCAGAGGGCTACAGTTCTGTCATTGCCTCCTCCTCATCCTGCAACTGCTCCACTGGGGCTGCTGTCACTCCTAGAGACGGAACTGAGTCCATTCCCTGGAGCTGCTGCCTCAGCCTCGCATGCCCCAACCAGTGGTGTTAACAGCATTGCCTGGGCAAAACAGAGACACACTTGCAGCATTAGGAGCAAGAGGAAGACGAGGAGGAGGAGAAGCAAGCGCCATGCACCACTGCCATCTGAGCTGCTCTGCTGGCCCCCAGCCTGACCTGTTCTGGCATTACCTATCTCCCCACACCTGACCCACCTCCTAACTGGGCCACACAGATGGCCACCACACTGCTGGACCCTCTTCTTTGCTGGGACATGATCAGAGGCATCTCTAGCGTGGGGCAAGTAGGGCACGTGCCCTGGGCACCAACACTGGGGGGGGGCGGAAAAAGCCGTGCCAGAATATTTAGTGGAAGGGGGAGGAGGAGGAGGAGGAGGAGGAGGAGGAGGAGGGTTGCCCTAGGTACGTGGCCACCACATCATCAGAACCCCCTCTTTGCAGGGACATGATTGAATCTGGCCACTACTAGCTCAGGCTTGTGTGTGCCCCAGCTAGTAGCATAGCTAGTGTTGCCTGGACAAAACAGGGTCACACGCAGCACCCAGCAGCAGGAGGAAGGGGAGGAAGAAGAAGAGGAAAAGGAGCAGGAGCAAGTCTCATGTGCCCCTGCAGCTTCAGCTGCCCCACCAGTCTCCAGCATGATCTGTACTCACCTGTCTTCCCCACCAGCCATCTTCATTTTTAACAGGGACTTACCTGAGGTTTGTAAATCTGTATTAAAAATGGTATAGGGTAACAACAGAGGTAGCAGGTAGGGGAGACAGGTGAGGCTGGGAGCCGTCAGAGCAGCTGAGCCGGCGGTGAAGTGCAGGGCCTCCTCCTTTTCCTCCTGTTGCTGCAAGCCATGCATGTCTCTTGTTTTTCCCAGGAAATAAGGAAGCTCAGAGGAACATGCTCAGTTCCCCCTGCAGGAGTAACGGGAGTCCTGGTGGAGTGGCTGCGGGATGAGGAGGAAGTGACGGTGAAGCCCTGGCCCTCCGATGCCGCCTTCATGGAGGTGCCTCAGCCCAGAGCAGCCACTTGCACTCAGGAGGGAGAAGCAGAAACAGCATCAGGGTTGGACAGGGAAACTCAGCTCTGGTTTAGGATGAGGCAGCAGAGGTGGTCAGACTCAGACCCTTCTTCACAAAGGCAGCGGTGGTACCGTTCAGTCCCTTTCACTCAGGGCAATTGCTGGCCAAGAAACAAGAAGAGAGAGGGAACTATATGGGCAAAGGCAGGCCCCTGTGCAGGGATAAGCACGCACAGTGGTCACCTCTGGGCTCAGTCAAAGCAGACACTGGCCTGTGGGGCCATGGCCCTTCCACTGTCACCCCGGCCACATAGGGAGGGAAAAGAAGGGCAGGGCCCACAGGAAAAGAGGGCTGCCACCTGGGAAGAGAACCAACCTCTTGCCAGTCCACTCTCCTCCTTCTGGCATCCCCCACTGATCTTGCTGAGCTTGTGTGCAAGTGAGGAAGAAAGAGACACAGCAAGCATGTTAAATTGTTGGTGGGCTTACGATATTTGCATTTTTCCCCACTTTCATGAGGATCTTGTACCCCTAGCCCTAGCAAATGGAGAGGGCTGACTGTATTATACCAGTCAGGCATTAGGATTATTTTAGTGCTAACATTCCTCTTTCCCTTACTTGATCTCTGCTGAATCTGCACCCTGGAAACAATAATTGTGCTTACTAGGTGCTCATCTTTACTATTTCTGAAAATGTGGAGACACATAAGACAAGGAACAGATGTATTTCATTTCAGAAAGCACTGAGTTAGTTTTAAATGACCTGGGAAATGGGAAAAATCTTTGATAATGCTGAGAGCTCCCAGGAAATATTTGGGATGAGGAAAGCATCATATGAATCTCCAAAATAAAATCAGGTTGTACAGGGACATAACCTGAGATTTTCAGAAACTTTTTTTTTTGCACCAGGGTCACCTTGGGTTTAATTACAGAACATACCTATATCTGGGCATGTATTTTTGGACTTTTATGCTGCTCTTGACCTACTGGTTTGTACTGTGTAAAAATGCAAACCATTCTAGATAACTGGGCAGTTTGCACTTTGTTCAGTTTGCACTTTCTTCTTGCCTGGAATTCTGATTAGTCTTAATAAAAAAATATTGCCTGCTTGTGGATTTGGGCTAATAAACTATTGTTATCGTATGTTGCACTCAGTTTTTACCAACCAACAATGTAGGAAAAAAGGAAGGAAGGAAGGAAGGAAGGAAGGAAGGAAGGAAGGAAGGAAGGAAGGAAGGAAGGAAGGAAGGAAGGAAGGAAGGAAGGAAAAAATGCATCTGCAACCTTATGAATGGGTTTAATTTCCTTTCAAAGCCATCTAAGCCAATGATCATCACCACTGCTTCTAGTAACAAATTCCAATGACTAATTAACAACACTTGAAACAACACTTCCTTTTTGCTGGCTTTAGCCTACTGCCAGTTTCTTTGGGTAATCTCAAATTCTAGTATTTCCTGGAATGCTTACAAAGGCTAAACAGGTTTTGTGTGTTCCTCCATCACAAAATTCTCATGGACCTTTCATGTCTTGCTGAAGTGACAAGCCCTGCTTTTTCATCTTGACTGGTCGTGTTCATATCCCTTCCCTTCTAATTATGTCCCTATGGAAAGTTTCCGCATATATTCCTGTTTCTACGTACCAGTGAATAAGTTGCATATTTATGTACGTCAAGCTACTTTTGTATTAGGTATGTGGGATACTTTGTACGTAACACATTTTTGTATTATTTGTGGTGAAAATAACTGCTGATTAGATTGCTAATTGGGGCTCTTAGAATTATTTCCATTCATAGGACCCACTAATTGAATTCTGTATTTCTACACATTAGCTGGCACATTAATTCCTGTTCAGTGCTCTTGCCTAAGGTCTCATATCACTGCTTTTTTAAAAAATCTCTTCCACCCCACTCCTTTCCCTCCATGCCTCCAGGCTGATTATGCTCTCTTCAGTAGGCACAGAACCAAAGGAAAGTGGGATTCTGCCTGGCACAGTGTGTTTAAAGAAAGCTGGCATTAGGCTCTTTATCTAACACCTTGGAGATATCACATATACCAAATGGCAAAGAAAAATATGTATTGCACATTATTTTATCTAAGTGTTGACACAGCTTTGGTGCCCATTCTGCACCCTACTATTCTTCAAGCCAAGAGCAGGGACCTCATCAGTAGAAGAAACACGGAGAAAAATTTCAGCTGACATCCTGTTAATGATACGATGGCATAAGTCTAATTTAAACCATTTTTTTGGTCATTGTGGAGGTCAGAATTGTGTCAGAACTGTTGGCAACAAACAAAATCCCCCCAAACCTATCTTCTCAGTGTGGCATCATCCCCCCAGATGGCCATTCCTGTCTGAGTGGAGGGAACAGTAGACAAGCTTCCAGCCATTTTCCTTGACCATCACATTATGGCCAAGAACCACTGGAGAACACCTGGTAGTTCCAGAGCACACTTGGATGTATCACAGCACATCCAAATACGGGAAAACAGTTGGATTCTTGGTTGCATCAATAGGAGTATGGTGTCCAGATCAAGGGAGGTAATAGTACCACTCTATTCTGCTTTGGTTAGACCTCATCTAGAATACTGTGTCCAGTTCTGGGCACCCCAATTCAAGAAGGATATTGACAAGCTGGAGTGTGTCCAGAAGAGAGTGACCAAAATGGTGGAGGGTTTAGAAGCCATGCCCTATGAGGAGCAGTGGATGTTTAGTCTGCAGAAGAGAAGGTTAAGAGGGGACATGATAGCCATGTTTAAATATTTGAAGGGATGTCACGTTGAAGAGGGAGCAGGCTTGTTTTCTCTGCTCCAGAGACTAGGACAAGGAGTAATGGATACAAGCTGCAGGAAAGGAGATTTCACTTGAACTTCAGAAAGAACTTCCTGATGGTCAGAGCTGTCTGGCAGTGGAATATGCTGCCTCAATGGAGTGTGGTGGAGTCCGCTTTTTTTGGAGGTTTTCAAGCAGAGGCTGGATGGCCATCTGTTGGGAGTGCTTTGATGTGGGTTCTTGCGTGGCAGGGAGTTGGACTGGATGGCCCCTGGAGTCTCTTCCAACTCTATGATTCTATGATTCTATGGATGCTTCTCTGCTGCTCTCTCTCTCTCTGCTATTTGAGGCAGGGGGAGATCTGCCAACAGGAGAAGGTGTGTTTGGGGAATTGCACCAGGAGAAGTATCATCCTGTGTGCTGGAGGTATGTCTCCTAATGAAGTCCCTCAGCCCTGATTTTAACAAAGTGAGTGGAAACATTCTGCCATTGCTGCCTGCGCCAAATCAAAGAGCAATGTGATTGTAAAGAATGTACACACCACCAAACGAAGTTCTCATATAAGAAAATCTCAATTTATCCTCTTACCAAATGTTTTCCAACAGAAGGAACAAATCTTCCCGTCTCAGGTCACAGAATTACTCACCTTACCGCATATGTCGTTGACAGCTACATGAACAAAGATGGACGCCTCCTCCATGCCTTCCAGGTAGACATGTCGATAGCCTGAAAACACAAGAAAGAACAGCAAGGGAGGTGAGTGGAATTCTTACTAGTCTGTTTGTTTCCTGACTGAGTTTTGCAAGAACATGGATGGGGGGAGGATGGCCATTTTGTGCAAGTCTATTCAATAAAAACTAGAACAGAGCTTGGAGGTTGGTTGGCCATTTCCCCATATTTTATTGTTTCTCAAAATTAAAAATAATGGTTTCTAAATATTTAAAAAATTATTAAGAACAGTGACCAAGATACAGTGTCATCAGATGTAACTACAATGATGGAGCATCATTGCCATAGTTCAGGCTGACAATGTCACATCCTCACAACCTTCCTTTTCAGCTTGTAGAGCCCCAGATCAAGGGCTCCAAAGTGTCATCCCCTGCTTCCAGGACCTAGACATAGACTCTGAAAAGACTAAACAGCAGAATCTGCTGAACAGGAGGAGACAGTACCACTCACCACAGAGACAGAACAGGGGGCAGTGTCAGCCCCAGCAGAAAGCCCTGCTCCTTCTGACATGGAAGAAAACTTATTGATACCCATCTTTGCCCAGCGTAGGCACCAAAGGGAACACCTATGCAGGTCTTAGCAAAGTTATAACAAACAGCAGTTAATCAAGCACCAGCTGCACTGATCTCGGAACCTACAAAAACTGAGCCATTCCCCTCCAGAATTTGGTGGTGATTAACTAACAGTTTCTCCTGCCGTGTCTCTGCCCGTTTCTCCTGCCATGTCTCTGAATTAGGATTGTATTGACCGTCTTTGATTTATAGATATTGTTGGGACTGTTGCTTGCTTCATATTTGTGTAGTCTGTCTCCTTACCAGAGTAAAATAAGGAATCACTTTGTTGAAAGAACTGCTTGCTGTGTGCTTCCAATTCTTATCAGTTGCTCTTTGGCCAACTGCCCAGATTGAGCATGGACACAAAGGCACTGGAGATTGGGGCACTGGGAAATGGTGACTTCAGTGCTCTTCTGTCATAGGGCATGTCAAGAACAGGCAGCTGGAGAGACCCCTCAAGGTCCTTCTACAACTGCCTGTCTCAAGGCACTCTGTGACTGGGATAGCACTGCAGTCACCCTTTCCCAGTGCTCTGATTTGCAGAGCCTCAGAAACTTTTCTGCTGAGGTACTGATGAGCTGAAAGGGTAGGATTTTGGAGTTATGTTCTGTTGCTAACAACCATAAATGGGAATCACCAGCAGTTACAACCCAGCTGATGTTAGCCAAACTACTGAACAGGATACTAGCCAATGTGTTGCT